>WHYT01016476.1:108135-120590 GCA_009806455.1 Tetrax tetrax | reverse complement strand
TTGTGTTTAAAATAAAAAAAAAAAAAAAAAAAAAAAGTTACAGTAGCTGCTTCTTCCCCTAAGGGTTCAGCAGCTTCTCTCACTTGCTCACTCTCCCTCCAGGGACAGGGCTAGGTAGCAGAGCCATTCACAGCAACTCCCATGCAGGACCAAGCATGCTCCAGCCCTTCTGCCCTGGCCTTGCTGAGCCTGCACAGGCACCACAGCTGCTCCTTCACAGCCCAGGACGGCCTGCGGGTCACCCTGGTGCGAGAAGAAGAGCCTGCCACCTGCCCAGCAGCTCAGTGCCCCATGGGCTCTTCCCTTTGACACTTGAGTTGTTTCTCCACCTTGCATCAGACAGAAATTTAGAAAGCGCTGGCTGGAGCTGCAGGGGGATGTGGGAGAGACCCGGCCACATTCCCCTGGGTGTACGGAGTCCGCAAGCGGTGTGAGGGCTGAGAGGAGAGCGGGGGGCTGGGCTGGCCATGGAGCCCCCCAGGAGCAATCCAGGGCATCGTTGTGCCCCTGGGCATCCACCGACCGCCTCCGCTGTGTGAGGGCAGCTGCCGGGGCAGAGCCAGGCAGGCTGCAAATCTGCCGGGCAGCCCAATGAGGAGGCACTGAGGACAGAGGGCTCGCTGTAGTGCATACGAGGAGGACAGGGCCAGGTGCCACAGGCTGTGCCCTTCCTCCACAGCGAGGGCGCGCAGGCCCAACCAGAGATGCACGTGCAAGTTAGCTGCTCTCCCCCGTCGAGAGCCCAGGGCGAGTCGCTGCGGCCAGGACCTGTCACCCCCACAAAGGCACATTGCTGAGGCCAGCAGCACAGCCTCGGCCCGCTCCGCTCCGAGCTGCGCCCGCAGGATGGCTCTGGGTCCGAGCTGAGCCCCATGGAGAGCAAACACTCACGGGCAAGGTGACTCGGAGCGCCCAGAAGGAGCCAGAGCCTCCAGCTGGGAACGGCCCGCAGTATTTATTTACAGCGCAGAGCAATCCTCCCCTCAAGAGACAAGTTTCTTTGGCTGGCGTGAGACAAGCACAGCTATCGCAGCATCCGAACGCCCCCAAGCCCTGCACGGCCCCGGCACAGCTCCACCGCAGGTGGGTCCTGCAGCCCCACGCGCATGCCTGTGTGTATGTGTGTGTGTGGGTGGGTGGGTGCGTGTGTGTGTGTGCATGTGTGGATGAAGGAAACGTGAAAAGGCAACAATAAATAACTGGTGCAGTCTGTATGAGAAGGAATTGCTGCCAGCCCCGGGCACTGGCACGACACGCCAGGGACAGCGCAAGGCCAGCAGCAGAGGCCTCTCAGTCACTCTTGGCGCTGTGCGAGGTGTCCAAGTTGACCACCTGCAGCTCCGTCAGGCTGCTGCCACTGCTGCTCTGCTGCCCGATGACAGCCATCTAGAGAGAAAAAGGAGGAGGAAGTGCTGGGGGACAGCATGCCCTGAGACTACATGTGCCAGCAGCCAGGGTGGCACTGTCCTTTCCAGGCACCTGTCCAAGGAGGGCAAGACTTCCTCACCTGAGAGTGGGTGGCACTGACATCTTTCCCAAACCTAGGACTGGGCCTACCCGAGGGCCTGGGTCTGCCCAGACCCACAAAGGATGTGCAGGCGGGGGCAGAGCGAGGACACCCCCTGAACACCTGCGAGAACCACTCTGCACCTACCTGGTGAAGCTGGACAGCTGAGACTGGGATCTGAACGGTGCCTGATGGGGCTGTCAGGAACACTTGGGGGACGCCACCTGCCACAGAGAGAGAGCACAAATGACACCATCCCTTAACCAGTGTTGCCCCATGGGTCCTTTCTCTGAGCTCCATGGAGCTTCACAAGGATGAAGGTGCCTGTTTGCACACATGGAGGCACCCCAAGTCACATGTGCTAGTTTTCCAAATGCTGGGAGAAGCAGGCACAAGCTCTCAATCCAAGTCTTGCCTGCATGGCTTCATGCTGCTTTGATCCTCATGCAACCACACATCCTTTCCAGCTCCCTCCACTGCCTGCCCCATATGTCACCTGCCCCAGCAGCCCTCACCCTTTTGCCCAGCAAAGAGCTCAAGCAATCCTTCACATAGGAGAAGCGTGGGATCTAAAAGCACGCGTCAAGCATCACCCTTGCCAGGCCTTTGTACAGCCGCTAGGACTGCTTTGGAGAAAATTATTTTAAATTAATATACAGCACACATACATGCGAGAAGGAGAAAAATTAGGCTGTCAGAGCACTTAAGGGAGCACCGACACAGACAGCTGTCTTACCCTGATCCTGGACCTGGCCGTGGGACACCTGCATCGCTGAGGGCGCCTGTGAAAAAGCGTTGAGGACCGCAAGTCCACCGTCCGCAAGGCCAGATGTGGGCGCGTACATCACCGCATGTGGGCTGGGGTACATCATGTGGCCACCCACGGTGGTTGGCACAGACGACGTCATGATGGTCGCCGGGAGGCTCACTGGCACCAGGACAGACTACATGTGAGCCACACAGAAGGAGCCTGCTGCACTCGCATGCCTGCTCAGCATCCCACCCTCAGCCACCTGAGACATGCTGTCCTGAAGCAGCAAGGGCATGGAGATACCCATCTTGTTCTCCCAAACTCTTGGGGAAAAGCCCCAGGAAAAAGGCAGGAGAGCTCAAACCTCCCCTTTCATGAATGAGTATGAGAGGGCAGAAAAGCACAGTAGTCAAATATCCCAGGACCAAATTCAATTTGAGATACAAATTTCCCAAGGAAGCTTTAATAAAGCTGTTGAACTGAATTCAGCCTGCATCCAGGCACCTGAACTCAGATTGTGCTGTCAACAGAGGTGTCCTCTGCATATACAGTAACAATCTCAAGCAGATGTGAGCCAACGCCTTATGCCAGAGGCAATGCTGGATCACTAAGAACCCACCCGAGAACTGGGCAACCTGTTCCCAGCTCCATGCTGCAAATTAGAGCAGATGATGTATCTGGAGATGCTCTGAAATCCCTTGTAAGGTGCCCTGTGCATAGCAGCATCTACCTAGACATAGGGGACTGGCAACAGGGATAAATGCACCTGGGAAACTGCCAGAAAGGCCAGGACAGAGTTGGTCTGAAGGAGGATCCCAGGCAGGGAGCAGGTGTGAGGTCTGTTGGTGTGGGCTTTTATGAGCAGCAGTCAGCAAGGCAGACAGAACACAGTTACCGTAACGTCCCAATTACCTGTTCCGCTGGAAGAGGTCTGGGTAAGGTCAGTGCTGCTGTCACTAGAGGGAGACGTTTGCTGTGGTGCCTGGTGCACCTGGATGGCCTGGACTGGGACCTGCTGAGCCATGGTACCACCTGGAGAGAGAGAGAGGAGCCTGTGAGCCTGTGGTTCAGCAGGGACACGGGCACTCCAGGCCATGTGAAAGCCCCCCAGTCCCTCTCTGGCTGCACGCAGCTCCGCAGCGTGGCTCTGCACTGCGCTGGGGAAGGCTAGCCAGAAGCAGCATGTGGCAGAAACCAGGCCCTGCCCCAAAAACCTGCTCCTTCCGGCACAAAGGGGCCAAGGAGAGGTTAGTTGGCTACAGGGCTCCAGGGAGAAAGGGAAAGGCCACAGCAGCTTTTGCCCAGCTCAGGAATGTCTGGGGCCCTCTTCACCATTCCTGGCTCCACCAAGACACAGCGTAGAAAATATTGGGAGGAGAGGGCCCAGCACATGCCCCCAGCACTGCCCATGCTCAGCCAGCCCTGCCAAGGAGCATCTCCCTGCACCGAGCAGAACTGTGAGAGCCCAAATGCCCAGGCCAA
Organism: Tetrax tetrax; assembly: GCA_009806455.1. Lineage (NCBI taxonomy): Eukaryota > Metazoa > Chordata > Aves > Otidiformes > Otididae > Tetrax > Tetrax tetrax. Next base: position 116,850 of record WHYT01016476.1, on the reverse strand, counting down.
CTGGGCCCCGCTGCCTTCACACTCTGGAGCTCAGCTCCGTCCTCCACAGGGTGCTTGGGGAACAGCTATCTCTCCCAGCCTGTGATCTCCAGGACACCACAGTGCCCCTACACAGGGATTACAGACCACTGGGCCACACAGTGTGCACTCCACAGAGCTGCAGGGGCATGGCCACGCAGCCTCCAGCCCAGCTCATTCACTGCAAAGCTGTTCCACTCCCGAGATGGAGTTCAGCACAGAAAGCTTCCCTCAGGCTCAGGTTCTGTCTCCTGGGGAAGAGCAGGGGATGCCAGAGACAAGGAATCACCATCCACCTCACTCAGAACAGGCATCTCCCCAAGCACCACATGACAGAGACACGCTTCCATTATTCTCTTAGCTCCTCCAGATGACAAGGGAAACCAAATCCCAGATCACGCCGTCTGCCTGGGCCCACAGGAGCCATAAGGGCTTCCAGAAAGCACGCAGGCTATCGGACTCATCAACTCAGGCACAAACAGGCAGGACACAAGAAGTACTGTCTTGCTCTTCGGGCCAGACCCCGAATGATGGCTACCCCCAAAAAGGAGAGCTTAGGTCTGCTCTGAAACTCCAGCCAGGAGCACATCCAGCCCCAGTAAAACACCTGGAGATCCCTGATGCAGCACAACAAGAATTTGCTACAAAGGACAATGCACACAAGACAGCACCACTCCCTCCTCTGCTCTAGGTCTCTCCTAATCTATCCTCTGCACTGTGGTTCAGCGACTGACTGCAGATCTAAATACAAAAGCAAGGGCAGCTGCTCAGAGCCAAATGCCAGCACTCGGAACACATCCATTGGGAATCTGAGCCCCTGTGGTTTCCATCCATCATGCCTCCTAACAGCACACTTCAGCCTCAGCACAGCTGCACCAGGGACCCGTCTCCTCTGCACTTGCTAGCCGCAGGGCAAACCCTGGGGCAGGAGACCGTCAACCCACTGCTTCCCTTGGCCTGCATCCCCAGGACACTGCTCCTGCCTATGCCAAGCATTCTCTGCCCTGTCTTCCCAGCTCTTCCCTGCAGCCACAGCCAGAGTGCCCTCTGCTCTGCCTCCTCTGAGCTCCCACCTCAGTTGGGGGTCAGCTCTCTGGCCAGGACCAGGACCCCCACAGATGCCTCCATCCCCCCACCTCAAGCAAGCGGAGGAGAAGCGAGTGCTGACCTGTCAGCGACACGATCTGCCCTCCAGCTCTGGCAGGGAAGCGGAAGACTGTCTGTTGTGCCTGCTGCAGCTGTCCAGCCGTACCCGTAACCACCTGGCCCTGCTGGCTGGAAAGAGCCAGGGAGTGCGGCTGTAACTGAGTGAGAGGAATGGTAGGGGTCCCCGGAGAAAGGGAAGCACCTGCCGAAAGGAGGGAGAAAGAAAGGCTTTGTCACCAGCAGCTCTTTTCACTCCCTCCAGGCTTCTCGGTGCTGCCCTGGGGTCCCAGCTCAGCTCCCTGCCACCACGCCCTTCCCAGCAGCAGGGCCAGCTAGCAGCACTCTAAGGAAACAGTCACTACACGATCCTTCTCCAGCCACCGTCCGGGCTGGGCTCAAGCAAGGAACCTCAGCCAGGTTCACCCTACAGCAGCAACCACTCCGCTTCCTCCTGCCACTAGGTCTCCTCTCCTCTGGAGAGGGCAGCAACGCACTCCAGGTGCAGAGATGGATGGATGCAGTTCTCAGCCCCTAAAGGCACTGACCTGACATGAGGGTGAAGCCGGTGGGTATTGGCATGAGGCCCCCAGATGTCACTGCACTGGCTCCAGTAGTCTTCAGCACTGTCCCGTTGGCACTGGTGACGGCATTGGGGCTGATGCTGGCAGACACTGGCGCCAGGTAATTAGTGATTGGGAACGTCGGGCCGCTGGTGACCTGCATGGAGGTCGAGGTGGTGGGGGCTGTCTGGATAGTGGATGTTGTCCCCGGTAGGTTGGTGACAGTGAACGCTGGTTTCAGTGCGTCCTGAGGAAGGAGAGATTGTGACAACTCAGACCAGCCCATGAATCTGGTCAACATCTGCCCATGAGACCAAACCAGGCTCCACAGGTTGTACCCCCATGCTAAACCATACCCCCATAGCCCACTGCCAGCACACGGAGCAGAGCCAGCGTAGCAGGGAGGAGTTGCTCATACAAACATGAGGAGAGCTGGAGAGAGCCCAGCGTAAGCCTTGGATATAAGCCCAGGGCCATGCAGGTCCCCTGAGAGACTCCCCTGCAAGACACCAGGGGACGAGGAACCCTTCCCCTTCCCCAGGCGTCCCCATGGCCTCTAAAAGGAGAACAGCCTCTTTTTGGCACAGGACAGGCAAAAGCAGTCCTTTTGCAGGGAGAGACGTAAAGGCAAACACACCGTCTCCTGTCAGGAACACACACCACTTCCCTTACGGCAGGAAACACATGGCCAAGAACTAGCTGAGAACTAGCTCTTAAAGGCAGCTGCACACCGAAAGCAGCGAGGGAGAGGTGAGTAAGGCCAAACCCACACACCAGGGAGGCCCAGACCCAGTCCTGACAGCTGCTTTGGCAGGCCCTGGGGAATGCCTCCACAAATCTCCTGGAGCAAAGGGGAGAGCATAGCCAGTGGAAAGCACCCATTTGCCAGCCCGCCAGCAGGAGATGGGCACGAGACAAACGCTTCCAAGGGACCCCGCGTGTAAGCTACAGCCAGCACACACCACGGTTCTGCACGGATCGTCGGAGCTCTATGCCTGTCCGAGGACAGCATCGCCAGGGAAGCGGAGCACCGGGAGGAAAAGGGCCCTGCTCTGGGCCAACGCTAGCCTGAAAGGCTGGCCTCCTGAGTCTGGGAACAAGGTGGGAACGGGTATGCCAGGCTGTAGGGCACTTAACACCCCCATTTCCACAGCCACAAAGCACGTGGCTGGATGTGGCTTGGATCTGCAGGAATCAAAGAGCCCAGCATGATCCCTGCTGCCCCTTGCAGTCACGCTTCACCTAACATGCCTCCTTCCCCCAAATCCCCCTTTGGATACCCAGGGTCTCCATGGCCCCTCTCCTGCCCTGCTCAGCAGGTCAAGAGCAGACTGCACATACACTGCTCCACAGGAGACCACGTCACAGGCCACGAGGGACCCGCTGTCCCCACACCCTGCCACGGCTGCCGGCACGCCTGGGAAGAGTTAAGGCTGCCACACTCCCACCCCTCCCCGCTGCAGGCTGGTGGGCCCAGCTCTCCCACGTGCTAAGCCTTGTTCCCAGCTTGTCAAGCTGCCAGGAACGAGGAATTCACAGCTCAACGAACAGCTAAAAAAGGGAAGGCAGCCCATTTTGGACAGGGGGAGCCAATCCTGGGCACTCAGCCGTGCCCCAGAGCCTGGGGAGGGAGGAGAGCAACACCCCTCTGCCTTGGCACCGAAGCCCCTGAAGTCCGAATTAGAAGAGGCACGTGATTACAGAGTGGAGCCCAGCAGAGGCACTTTCCATTAGCTCAACCACAAACTCCTGCCATCCCACACGGGACTTGGAGGCTGTGGGCACCCTCCCCACGTGGGTGACAGGGCAGAGCTCCCTCCAGCCCACTAGGCCATAGGAGCCAGAGCAGGGTAGGTCCCGTTCCCAGCTGGGAAAGCCAGGCTCCCTCATCCCCAGGCATTGCCCTGAAGCTGCACACCCCTGACATAAGAATCCCCAAGCAGCCCAGGCACTTAGCATCCCCTCCACACTCTGTACTTTCAGGGCTGGAGGAGGCATCTCAAGAGATTGACAGCACGCTACACAGGGGGATTCCCAGGACTTCCTAGAGGCATGAGGGCAAACCTCGGTACGATCAAAAAAGCAAAGGTGTGCCAGCAGGCTCAAACCACGCACGCTCCATCTCTGCTCTCTCTATTGTGCCATGCGTGAGACTTGGATTCTTCCCACCTTTGCTGTGTTTCTCGTGGGCTGCAGCAACAGTTCCCAGTACAGAAAGAGAGCGGTGAGAGATCTTGGGACGGGACACCCATTGCCTTCTCCCGACGCCTGTCTGGGGTGCCTCAGAGCCCCTGTGCAGCCTGGCTCCCCCCAGCACCCTGCAAAGCCCAAACTACACACACCAGCCCAGCTTTTGACGAGAGCCAAGTCATGAGTCACCTTCAGAGGAGATTACCCCAGGGGGCCATGGACAAGCCCGGAGGCAGCACAGCAGCCCCGAAGGCCCTGCCCTGCCCTTCCTTTCCTGATCCAGCTGCATATCCACTCCCCACCATTGCTCACTGCAGACTTCAGTTTGCAGAGCAGTGCCTGGGGAATCAACGTGCAGCAGAGAGGTGCAGCGTAGCAGCAGGAGATGTCTGCACATATCCAGGGCCTACCGAAGGGGACCACAGGGCATGGCCCACGCCATCTGATTCTCATCCTGATCCATAGTAGGGTCTTGGGGACAAACGTTCCCACTCCCACATCTTCTGGGGGCTGCCTGGGACAATGCTGTTCAGCACAGCCCAGACTCACTCGCTAGCATTATTACACGGACGTTGCAGGACAACCGCCTTGGTGATATATGGGAAATTCCAATCTGGTCTCCCAACATGTGGTATGTGTTCCAGATGGGGCAGAAAGTCCTACCTTTCCTGCACCCCACGAGATGACCCGATCAGGGCTACTCCTATAGTGTCACCCCAATCTAGAGCCCTTGAGCTTCCTCCAAAATCCCCTCTCCCACATAGCCAAACCTAGGAGATTACATGAGGGCACCGTGTCCTTTGGGGCTCTCAAAAGACAGACAGGTCAGTGCACAACAGCATCATCGTGAAGATATAGCTGCTGTCTTGAAAGTAAGCATGCCCCCGTCCCAGCTGCAGTCCAAGCTCAGCTCCACGGCAGGGTTTGGCACAGCAGGAGGATCTCATCGCCGCTGCCGGCTGGAGCGCAAAGAAATACCAGTGGGCTGCTGACTTCAGTTAACAGCCTGGCTGCACTGCTCCCCACTCTGCTGCAGCAGCTGAACACAAACAGGTTTTGTCCCTACACAAGTTCAAGAAGCAGAGCTCACAGGAAGGCCAGGGAAAACCTGCCCGGCCCTCTCAGAGCATCTTCTGTGGCTGGACCTGACAGAGCAGGCACTTAATTTCCTGCCACCTCCTCCAATGAGGCACCTGCAACCCAGCCCTGCGTACCACCCACCCCTCAGCCACCTAGCATGGCCCACCCACAGGCTTCCTTCATCCTCAGAGGGCTTCTCGGTCCATCTGAACTGGGCTGATCTCCACCAGAGCACCAAACCAGACTTCCAGCCCTGCAGAAGGCCTAGTAGGACTGGGGAGAGTCAAGGTGGAACTGTCTACAGCCCCAGGGTTTGCCATGACAAGAACCCTGAGCAGGCTGGGGTCGGTTTAGTGAGAACGTCAAGCAGAAGACAGGGCCACAGGGCTCCTCCAGCCTCACAACAAATGCTGGCTGTAGCCACAAGGCACTCCACACTGTTAACACTTGTGAGTACTGGGATGGGGCTTGCAGGGCACTAAGTGGTCAGAGAGTTTTGTTAAAAAGATCTCCTCTGCAGAGTAACTGCATCCCAAGAGCACACTTCCTTTGGGGCAACCTCACAGTATTTTCAGGGAAAATCTTAAGGGACATAGTGAGAACAAGCCCCATGCCAGGGACAGGTCAGCTGCCATGCACAGTGCTTCCTGCACCTCCAAATTACTCCAGGCACAGGTAATTTGTCTCATTACAAAATGCCCACAGGACTCGCCTTTTCATCCAGGAGAAGCCCAAGAGACACAAGTCCTTACAAACAGAGGCTGCACAAAGGAGAAATTGCTGGTGACAGTGGGTTCCTTTGCCTACTGGAAAGGGCTGTCACAGCTCATACTTGGAATCAGAAGCACCCAGGGGAGTCACACCAGGCTGGGACAGCCAGGACTGTTGCTGGGCTCCCATCAGCAGGAAGCCTTCCCAGGGACTCTTCTGGGTTCCAGCACAGAGCTCTCCAGCCAGCAACACCCTGGCCCACCACAGCTCCTCTGCCTGCAGGGATCTCTGAGACTGCTGGTATTTCTCAGGGCCCAGCAGTGATAAGCTTTCGCTTGGTGCGGCACTGCACACACTTGGGAAAGAGGGCACGGAGGAATCATGGCTGCCAGGTACCCAGCAGCACCGTGACTGGAGCTGCTGGGCTGCCACAGGATACAAACAGGCAGCTGAACACCCGTGCAGCCCCAGACAAAACGCTGGGCACGTCTCAGGACTGCACTCACTGCCTTTGGGATTACAGCACAGAGATCTCAAACACCCTTCTCCAGGTTCTTTCTGCTTAATGTTTAATGGCTGCCGTACAGCAAGCACACTGCTGTGGCTTGCAGGCTCCTAGAGCAAGGCCACAGTTCATCTGGAAGGATGCTTTTCCAGCAAGCCCAGTGCCCATCCCATGGGCACATGTACAGCACAGCTGCAGTGACCCGCAGCCCCCAACGGCACTCCACGCAGGCCTAGGAAGCTGCGGCACGACCCCCAGTTTAGCACACCATCCCAGCCTTGTGACACGACCCCCAGTTTAGCACATCATCCCAGCCTTGCACCACAAACTCCCCTGCCCTCCATCTCCAAGCGCTTGCAGGCCCAAGTACCAGCCTGCAAAGGAAGCAGCAGGGATACGGAGCCTGCTTTATTGCAAGAGCTCCGAGGAACAGCACCAGGGATGCGGGGATGAGAAGGGCCCTTCCAGCAGAAAAGGGCCATGGCCTGACTCTGCACCCACGGGCAGGCCCCCTGCAGCACCCTGGGCGAGAGGCCACAAGCAACGCAGGCAGGCAAGGGCCAGCGCCTGCAGGGACACCAGGCAGGGAGCAGCAACAGTCCCGTCCAGCGAAATGTTTCCATTCCACATGTCCTCCCTGCCCCCTTCCAAAACAGCACCAAAGCAAGAGACAGCTGCAGCTTATAAGGAATGTGAGGGGCCCTGCCAGGGACTCTGGCGAGGGAAACCAGGCCTTATAAGGCCATGGAGGCAGAATCAAATTTTTATCAATGAGTGCAAGAGCATGGAGACGCCTGGAGAGAGATAACAGCGCTGAGAGCTGGCCAGGGGGGGTGGGCTGGGCCAGTGGGGAGCCCCGCTGCAAAGGCCAGGGCCAGGACACCTGCCACCCGCTTCCCTCCGACTCCAAATCGCCACTACCGCCAGCCAAGCCAAGGAGCCAGCCCCGCACGGCCACAGCGCGAGCTCGCTGGAGACGCAGCAAAAGGGTACCCGTCCTCGGCTTCCCAAACCACTATTCAAGGAGGGCTGGGGGTGATCAGGGCTCCCAGCAGGGCCCCGCGGGCACAGCCTGTGCCCCCCACGGTGCTCAGGCGCGCAGCTGAGCACAGGGACATTACCTTGGTCTCCCCACTGCTGTCCGACTCAGACACCTGGTAGGTGAGGTCCGTCTCCTCAAAGCCCGTGGCGCTCATGCGCTGGTCGGTGGTGGGGTCGGAGCGGGGAGGTGAGTCTGGGGAGTTGAGGCACGTTTGGATCAACGCCTTCCCCGTCTCACTGGTGATCATGGGCTGCAGCTTCCGCGTGGCAAATGTGTACACATGGCCTGTCTCGCTGGCCACCAGCAGCAGGACTTGAGTGCCGGTCAGCGTGGAGAGCTCATAGGCCTGCCAGCAGCACAAGGGAAGAACACGGAGTCATGGATGGCAGAGACTCATACAGTGCAGAACAAGAGTCCCTGGCATGTCCGTGTGCTCCCAGCGCGGCCCTCCTTTTGCTCACACCAGCTCCATCTCCCTGTCACCCCAGAAGAGCTGCGGCTTCTAAAACCAACTCAAGATCGGTCCCCTACAGGTTGAAGTGGCCCATTCTGTGTTCCCATCTCCTTCAGCATGCCCTTAGGGGACGCGTATGCCAAGAGGCCACAGGAAAAGTGGTCCTCTCAGGAGAGCAGCATGAGGATGTGGGGACACTGGGCTGTCCCCATTCTGGATATCCCATCTGCTTCTCCAGACACATCTGGATGCCTCCCCCCCTCACCTCTGCTGAGCCATGTGAGAGGATGCTACTCAGCCCACGTGTCTCGGCTGCCTCTTTCCCCTCACCGACACCCCAGCACGGCTGGGACCCAGATTCCCCTCTCCATCTTTACAGACCGGAGCACAGCTGCACCCCTGCAGCGAGGCTGCCATCCCCCAGGACTGATCTGTGCGCTAGAGAGTGCACTCCTCGCACAAGCCACCGCAGACGGGATGGCCTCATCCCGCATCCCGCACAGCTAGGGTGGGCCGCGCCGTACCCCGCAGCCATTCCCACCTTCCCAGGGGGCGGGAAGCCCAGCTCAGCCGGGATGCAGCGCTGTCCAGCTGTCCAGAGGATGCTACGAGCACCACCGGGGATGCAGAGGAGCCAGCAGCACCCAACTGCACGTAAAATCTGCCCCCACACCCTCTCCAAGTTCCTAACCTGCCTTTACACAGCGGCTCCGGCCAGCAGGAACCACGGCCAGCAGTCCGGACCGACCCGGGCGGGCCCCGGCCCCTTCCGAGCCGCCAGCCCCGCCACGGAACCGCGGCAGCAGCGGCTCGCAGAGAAGTGCCCCGGTCAGCTCCGCCTGCACCGGCACCGGCCTCCCCGGGCGCAACAGGCGGCCCGGCCGTCACCCCCCGCACCCAAACCCCTTCCCGCTCCCGCAGCCCCGCGGCAGTCAGCCCCGCCGGCCGCTCCCGCGCAGCTCCCCCCGGAAGGAGCCGGTGCCGGGCCGGGCCGGGCCGGGCCGCCCTC
>WHYT01016476.1:91227-106947 GCA_009806455.1 Tetrax tetrax | reverse complement strand
CGCTCCTTATATGTGGCGAGCCGGCTCCCCGCCGGGAGGCGACACTCCATTGGCTGGCGGCCGACAAGCGGCGGCGCCCATTGGTCGGCGGCTGGCGTTTGATTTGCATACGTTCCGACTGCGCTCACGTCACTCGCAGATTGAAACACGCAGGGAGGCTCTTAAAGGGGCCGCGCGCCCCGCCGCTCGGACGGGGCGGGCCGGGCGGGGAGCGGCAAACCGAGGGCGGTACGGCGCGGCCCGGCCGTCCCGTCCCCCGTGCGGCCACGGCGGGGGAGGCTGGGCTGAGACACACACACCCCCTCCCTCCCTTCCTGCTCCCAGCCCCAGCTACTCGCCTTCTCGTCGGGGTCGCACCGCGTGGCTGGGACTCCACGGGAGGAGCCCTCCACCACCCCGCCTGCCTCTGGGGGATGCCACCAGGGTCTTCCTTCCAGGCAGCCCCACGGGGCAGCTCCGAGGGTTCCCGGTGGGCGGCACAGGCCCTCTGCTCAGGTCTGAGCTAGGACCTGCGCAGGAGAGGGACAGCACACGAAAGCAGGACACCTGGGTGCAGGAGGGACCACCCGGCCCCAGAGTTCGGAGCTGTGAGGGGAGATGGAGCCACATCCTTGGCTGAGAAAAGGGCTCCCCCGCACCCCACCCTACACGCAGGAGCTGCAACCCAGGGCAAGACCTCATCCCTGCCAGCACTGGCCCTGCCACAAACCCATTTTGCCTCCTGGGTACCCCATGGAGGGTCCCACCGCAGCTTGCGCGCGCCCTGTCTGCCTCATCACTCCAAAGACGTGCACGCTTGCCACCAGCCCCCACAGCTGTCTCCCACTCTTTAGGGCCAACCTCCCACAGAGCAAGGGAGTAACTGCAAAACCAAACACCCCCCTCTCCTCCGCCGCCGCCGCCTCCCCCTCCTCCCCGCCAGCCGTGCTCCTCCAGTGAGCACACATGCCATTTATAGCTCCCAGCAGGCCTGCTGGGACTCACATGTCTCCCATCACATGCCCTGGCCACCCTCCCTTCCAGCTGAGGCCCAAACTACACCTGGCACAGGTGAGACGGAGGCCTCCCCACATCAGGCCAGGCTGAGGAGGGGTCGGCAGGACCCTCTGCACGGCTGGAGGCACCAACATGGCTGGGAGCAGCTGGCACATGGGTCAGACAGCCAGAGCCAGGCTTGTCTGCCCGCTCAGCACAAGTGTGCAACCCCTGAGGGCAGCAGGATTGGGGTTCCTCTTGCCCCTGGGGCTGCTACACGCTCCCTCCTTACTCCTCCCCAGGGCCTTTTGCTCCCCGGGCTGCAGGGGAGGCTGCACAGGCAAGAACTGGCTCATTTTGGGCTGGCTCACCCCTTCTGCTGCTGTCCTCTCCCTCCCTAGCCCCATGTTGGGGATGCTTTCAAAGGCGCTTGTCCCACTCATGCTCCGAGTGGGACCAGCACACCTCTGAGCTCCTGGGATGCCAATCTCAATGAGGCAAACACACAGTCAGATGCACACCGTAGAGCCAAGCCCTGTCCCCAGGCCGCCACTGCCTGCAGGACACAAATTTCCAGCAACACTTGACCTCCCTCACCAAACCCAGCAGGCAGTGCCAGTTGAAAGCAGCTTAAGCCAGGTTTTGGGCCGCTTGACAGTCCCATTTCATCTTCAGGGCTGCTGTCCTTTACAACCCTTCCAGTCATAAAATTCACGTTTATGACCCTCTTCTTACACAGCTGGGGGCACAACAGCAGGCACTATGCCATAAAAGCCTCTCACCCCACCAAAGATCCTTCCAGACAAACCCTCCAGGTCCCCTTTGCACCCTTCCCCCAGGCCATTGCAACAAGCCCTGCCTCGTCTTTCTCCAGCTCTTCATCCCCATTTCAGCTGGCAAACTGCTAAACACCCTCTGCACTCAATGCTGGGGTTGTGATGGTTTCCATCCTGTCAACGATCTTTTTACCACTGGTAATTCAGCTGCTTTTTTGACTGCTGCTGGGTACAGGTAGATGCTCTCTCTCTTTTTTTTTTTTAATTTTTATTTTTTTTAATTTTTATCTCTCCACCCCCCCTAACAGGCAGATCTCTTCTATGAGCAGTAACAACTAAACTGGAGGTACTGCTGCACATGTAAAGGGAGGTTAGGGCCTTTCTTGGGGTGCTTTTTTTTGGTCAGCAGAGGGGTGCTTCTGCCCATCGCACATGCTATCGGGGAACAGCACAAGTGGGGCTGCCCTAGGAGGGGTGACTAGCCGGTGTCTAAGGGTGACCCCGTGCCCCCACTAACAGGTATGGTCCCACAGTACCTGAGCAGAGCAGGGATGGGTGTCGGTAACAGGGTCCGTCCACAGAGCAAGCAATGAACCAAGTCCAGTATCCACCCGGCCAGGAGACAGGGCCAAAATCAGGACTGGATAATGAGGCTACAATGTGTGCCTAGAAGGCAGGGCTAGAAGCAAGGCCAAAGCAGTGACGCCTACAAGACCACTCAAAGCAAAACTGAAAGCCCAGACTTGAGCTTAAATGCAGCTCAAGGGGGGGAGGAGGGGGAGGGGGGCAGGGGGGTCCCATGTGAGGCTGCTTAGGACAATTAAGGCCCATTAGTTCCCCCACAGGTGCCTAACACAGCTGCATAAGAGCCACAGTGCAGCCGATGAAATTGGAGCAAACAAAACAAAACAAAACGAAACAAAACAAAACAAAACAAGTGCTTCTTCAAGTTGCACAGCAATCTGTGTGCTCATTGCCCTGGGGTACTCAAACCATGCATAGATGTAAAGGGAACCTGGATAACTACCTGAAAGGAGGTTGTAGGGAGGCGGGTGTTGGTCTCTTCTCCCAAATAACTTGTGATAGGACAAGAGGAAACGGCCTCAAGCTGCGGCAGGGGAGGTTTAGGTTGGATATTAGGAAACACTTCTTTACTGAAAGAGTGATCAGGCACGGGAACAGGCTGCCCAGGGAAGTGGTGGAGTCACCATCCCTGGAGGTGTTCAAAGAAGGTGTAGACATGGCACTTCAGGACATGGATAGTAGGTATGGTGGTGTTAGGTTGACGGTTGGACTCAATGATTTTGGAGGTCTTTTCCAACCTTAAAGATTCTATGAGCTTTCAGGCAAAAGAAAACATCAAGGACTGTTAGAAATGCCCGGTTTGGAGGCCCTTCTGCTTTAGGGAGTTGTTATCTGGGACAGTGAGTACATGCTTGCTGTTCTCTTATTCTGTTCAGTAAATGTTCAATTTTAGCCACAGCTGGCGGCCCACTGGTTGGGCCTTTGCTCTGGTAGACCTGTGCTGTTCTTTCTGGCCCTGGGTACCACAGGTTGTCTTCCTTTTCTAAGTGCTTTGTTACAATTTTTTTAAAGATGTTCCTTCAATCTGGGCTGAGGTAATTGGATCCCACCTTTGTCAGCTGCCCAGCCCCTCTCATTCTCCTGCAGGAGCTCTGGTTTCCTGCTCTCCTTCACCACATTCAGCTAGGACTGTATTCGCACGCTCACTGTTTCCAATTAGTTTGGCTAACATCTGTCCCATCCCCAAGGACACAGAACATTTTCATGACATCATTCCCAAAAATATACAATCCCAGCCCCCATCTTTCTGCACCCTTTGGGCCTGGAGTTTGTCCTAGCTTTGGTGCCTTTCCATTTGGGTGCTTCCCTGCAGTCACCAGGTCTTGACTGCTTAGTAAACAGGCATTCGCATCCCCAGGACGTGTTGGGATAAAGCTGAGCACCCCGATGCTGCTCACAGAACCAGCCCACCGCAGCCGTGTCCTTCCCTCACAGTACACAGAGATACCTGCAGGTGTGAAGCTGGTGGAGCAAGGATGTCATTCCAGAAGTCCTTGGCATCTTCTGTTCTCTAGCTGTGGCATCACAGAGATGCTGCTTGGCTGGGCCACCACAAGTGATGGTGCCTGGCTCCACCTCCAGCCTACCCAGGAGCACTGTGAGCGAGCACAGCAACAGCCCTGCTACTCTGCCTGTCATGTCCAACATGTGGCAGCAAGGTGGGAGGACGAGGGATCATTCATTGTGTGTGATATGCAGGTCACCTTTGCCTGGAGCAGAGACTCAAGGCTACTCGCTGGCCCATCTGTCAGCTGATGCCGTACAACTGCCCTTACTGGCTCTTCACCTCCCAGCCAGCCTCCAAGGAAGAGCACCAACAACCAGGATGGAGCAGGTAAGCCCTGCTGAGGGACGAGATGAGATGCGGCAGGGTAGGAATGACAGGCCAGCTAGAAGGACCGAGTGACAGACTCTGATGTGGTCTATACACAAGTGCCCAAGGAAGCAGTTGCAGAACCACCTGGGGGTATTTCTGGGGCAAGACAGAGGTAAAGAATACCGGAGGAATGAACAGGCAAGACAGGACACATTCGTTAGTGGCTTGGCACAGGAATCAACCCACAGCGTCCAGCTGTCCTGCCTGAGACATAGGGCAGCAGGCAGGAAAATCCACAAGAGTGGGATGGATGGGAGAGATGGAACAAAAGTACAACAAACAACAGCAAATGTGTGCGAGAGGTCACTTGCAAGTTGGAGAGCATGCATGCAGTAGTGCTACAGCACTTGCACGCTTCAAAAGGGTTGTGTACGCACAGGGAAGGACTGGGACATGGAGCTGCACAGGGCAGAGAAGGCACATCCCAAGACCTCTGCCCATACCAGCTCCTCCCAGTGTGCACAATGCCACCAGCCCCAGGCTGTGGCCAGGCCATCTGGAGAAGGGTCATGGAGGCAGCAGGGGTTCAGGGTGCCGATAACCTGCTGCCAAGCCCACGGTGCGAAGGAGCACCAGGTCTAGGGAGAAGAGAGGGGCCCAACAGCCAGCCACAGCCATATATTAGCTCGCCAAGAGGCTGTAGCCTGGGGAGACTCCACAGCTCCCAGCTGCAAGACACAAGTGTCAGGAAAGGGACAAACACTTTTGATGACTCTGCTCTATAGCCAGCAAACTTGCTTGCACCGACAGACCCAGCTGACCCCATTTCCAACCCCTGGACCAAATGTGAGCTCAGAAGCGGCTAGCATATTCCAAGAAATGGGCCCTCTTCACCCTCTGGCGTATCTGTAGCCTCTCTGGGTAGCAGAGGTGGAAAGGGGATCCTTGACATTTCTGGTCCATCCCTGCTTAAAGCAAAGCCCACTAGATTGGGTCAGTCAAGGCTTATCTGGCCCAGGGTTGAGTATCTCTGAGTATCCCACAGCTTCTCTGGGACCATCTCAGACCCTTAATACCCTTGAGAGGAAGCCTTTTTCCTAATATCCAATACAAATTTCCCTTGTGCAGCTTGTGCCCATCACCGCAAGACCAGCCCCAGCAGGCTTCCTGGAAGAGCTCAGATCTTTCTCTGTAGCACCCCAACTCAGTGCTGTGCAGCAAGCGAAAACTGCTGGCCTGCAGCTTGGCCAAACCCAGGGTCCTGCTCTGGCTCCAAGGGACAAGGCCTACCCCATGCTGGCTATGGAAAAAAAAAGGAGAAAAGTTGCTCTGAAAGCTTGGCTACCTGAAAAGGGGGGGGGAAGGGGAGGGCCTGTGCTCACTTGCAGGGAGTCTGAGGGACATTTTCCATTTTCTCGAGACACGTGTCTGTTGGAGAGCTGGGTTGCTCTCCAAGAGAGCATGGTAAGTGCTGAGGCAAAGTGCTCCCTCAGGGCACAACAGGCTGGGAACAGCATCTCGGATTCAGCTGGGAAGGGGGCAAAAGGGTTAAACATAGGAGACTGATGCCTGAGGAACCAGCCCCAAACCCTCCCAGGAACCACATGGAACAAAACAGTCAAACAGCCATCTGACAGCATCATTGCACAAAGACCAAAAAAAACCCAAACAAAAAAAAAGCCTTCTTTATTGAGAGCAGCACATAAAAACCCAACAAAACCCAACCCTTCTTGGCTGCGGTACCCTCCACTCAAGCAAACAAACTAACCCACTCTAGGCTGCGTTCCAGTAACAGAAATACTATGGTAGGGAGGAGTCAGCGCTCTGGAAGAGGGAGAAGGAGAGAGGGGGCGCTGCCCCGAGTGTCATCGTACAAAAAAAAAGGCACAGGGTAGTTGGGAAAGGTAGTGAGCTCCTTCATATGCCAGGCACTTTGTGTTCCTGCTGGCTGGCCTGTACCCGTGGGGCGCGGGGGAGGCAGGCATGCCTAGCACAGACGGACGGATGGAGAGAGAAGCCGGGCCGGGCCGGCAGATATGCACGTGGCGAGCGGGGACGGAGAGCCTGGTGCTGGAGCCCAGCTCTCGCCGGGTGAAGGGGAGCTGCCCTCCATCCACGCCAGCAGCCCAAGAGCGCTGGGCTGGGCAGGCGGAGAGCGAGAGGCAGCAAGGACTGTCTTTTGGGACCCGTGGAGGAAAGGGGTGGGGGCTGGGGTACACTGGCTTGTGCTTTGAGTCCAGCAGCTGCTGGTACTGAGCTGCTCGCTGGCGCATCGGGGTCAGGCTCAGCAAGGGGCCGTAGGAGTGCCAGGGGCTCCCCGGGCACCTCCAGACCCCTGCCCATGCCACCGCGTCCTTCCCCAGCAAGGGCAGGGATGCTCAGGCTTTGCTGTCAGCTGGGCTGTCCCCGAGGGCGGTGGCGAGCTCGCTGAAGGAGGGTCGATCCTTAGGGCTGGGGGCCCAGCAGCGCTGCATCAGCTTGGCGAGGCGGGAAGGGCAGCCCTCGGGCTGTGGGAGCTTCGTCTTTCCCGACTGCAGACCTGGAGTGAAAGCAAAGTTCAAAGGGCCGTTGGGATGAGGCGTGATCCTCTCCGTGGGGTGCAAGGAGAGCAGCATCTCTCCTCCATGTGGGCTGGAACAGCCTCCCCAGCCAGACCAGCACTGGGTCAAGAAAGGGGACATCACACAGCCTGGCTGCCGCCCCCCCCCCCAAAAAGAAGTAGGCGACAGTGCTAGGGAGAGCACAAGGTACTCCACATACCTGCTAGGACCTCATCATCTGCCAGTGGGGTGTAGGGCATCTCCCCATGCATGAAGACCTCCCACATGAGCACCCCAAAGGACCACACATCTGACTTGGTGGAGAACTCATCCTCCAGCACAGCTTCAGGTGGCATCCAGCGCAGCGGGATCCAGGCCTGGCGGAAGTGGTAGTACTCGCTGCAGGCAGGAGAGGCAGGTGATGAGACTGGCGCCATCCCATCCCCTCCCATTCCCCTGCCAGGCTCCCAGCTGACCTGTTGTACACGTCCTTGCTGAGGCTCAGGGATGAGACCTTGACCTGGCGCTGAGCGCTGACCAGGCAGTTCCTGGCTGCCAAGTCCCGGTGCACGAACCTGCCATTGGAGAGATGCTCCATGCCCAGGGCCACCTGTGTGCAGATAGACACCTGACCCCAGAGAGATGTCAGCACTGGCTGCCCTCGTCAGGGTCCCCAGCCCCACAGCACTTCCAAAGCCGCACTATCACCTTATGTTTGGTAGTGAGGGGCTGCGGCTTCAGAGACTCATCTTTGCTCTTGGAGATCCTCAGGAACTGCTTCAGGTCCCCCTGGGAGACAGAGAGCAACTCAGAGGCAGAGCAACTCCATACTGCCAGCCTCATCGGTCCTTGCAGTGCCTGGACGTGGCAGGCCCACAGATCCTCATCTTTGGGGCCACAGTCCCCGCCTGTCCTCCCACTCCCTGCCCTGTAGGGCAAGCTGGTACCTCACTTCTGGGCCTCAACTGGCTAAGATCAGGGCAAGCAGGCCTGATATTTCCAGAAGGTTTTTCATGCCACAAGTTGATTTCTCTCCCATGAGCTACTCCAGGCTCCCCATAGTAGGCCTTAGCATTTGCAGCAATTCTGAAGCATGGAGTCCCACAGCTTAACTTACTCAGCTGAGTCCTGGACATAAACCAGAAATCAGGAGGATGTGGAAGAGGATGAAGTCACCTCCAGGTCTTGCAGGAGACCCACCCTCCCATTCCCCTCCACACATTGGGAACAGCCTGGTCTCCCTACACCTTGCTTGCCCTGTGCTGCCAGCCTGGACCATGTCACACTTGCAGGCCCCATGCCCCTTTGTCCACCTCTCCTCCTCCTCACTGCAGGCACTGCTGGCAGGGCCCTTACCAAGTCCACATACTCCAGGACCATGTAGTGCGGCTCTGCTTCGCGGCACAGCCCCAGCAGCCGCACCACGTTGGCGTGGTTCAGCTTGCCAAACATCTCTGCCTCTCGCCGGAAGTCCAGCTGCAGCTGCTCATCCCTCGTCTGCAGGCTCTTCACCAGGACCAGTGCTTCACCCTCACCATCCTCTGCACCTTTTGCCTTGGCCAGGAACACTTCACCAAACTCCCCCCTGCCTGGAAGTGTAGAGCAGCACAGAGGAGGACAGCATACATTAGGACAGCACGTGTATTTGACAGCCCAGCAGCTGCAGGGCCCTCTGTACCCCAGAGGCTAGGACATGCTGGAGTTTCAGCCACAGGTTTCCTGCTGGAGTGGGGTCAGGGCCAGAGCAGCCCAGCATACCCAGGGTTGTGATTGTCTGCAGGTTGGAACGTGGAAAGTGCATCTTGTCAGCAGCACTGTGCCGCTTGCTGGCCCCAGAGCTGCTGCCCAAGTTGGTCAAGGCCACTTCTTCCTGGATCTCTGCTGTCATCTGCCCATTCTGCAGCAAAGCCCCACCTGCAAGGGAAGCACAAACAGCTTCAGCATCCTGCCAGGCTGTGCAGAGGACACCAGGTTGGGGATCAGCCCCTTCTGGGCCTGACACTCCAAGTGCCCATAACGGGCTCCAAGCACCCCAGCCTGATGTCTAGCCCCAGGCTACAGAGTACCCTCCACGCAGACGTTCCCTCTGGGCTCATGTCCGGCCCCATCTCTGGCAGCCCTGCAGCCACCCTTGAAATCAGATGCTGAGCAATGGCTTTAGTCCCAGAGCCAGCCAGCCCCATCTGGCCTTGTCCATCCCATGCCCCTCAGTCATCCCAAAGGGGTGGCTACATCCAAGCTACCATTGACAAAACTCTGCAGAACTGCAGCAGGAACCGGGATGTGTGAGGCAGAGAGAGAGCAGAGAGGACCTTGCTCACTGTCACCACAGTGGCATTGGCTGCTGCAGCCTGAACCCTGCTCCTGCTTGCTTCCTAGCGAGCCGGCAATGCTCACGATCCTGGTAATCTTGAACCTGTCAGACCAGACGAGCCTGGAGTTCTCTTTACTGCCTGGGTTAAAGCAGTGCTAGGGAGCACAATCCCGGTGAGCTTTCTGCTCAGGAACTCCACTAGAAATTTCCCCGGCACAAACAGAAGCCAGTGAACAGGACAAAACACTACTGCCTTAAGCAAGCAGAAAACCCTGCGTTTTGCAGGCAGCCTGTAGTGGGAAGACTCTATAGGCAGCTGTGTAGATAGCAAACCTTGATTTTGAACACATTTACTGCTTGGACCAGACCTGGCACTAGGAAGCAGTACTTTCCGTAAGCTGAAGGCAGGAGTTTGAACGTAAAGTGGAGCTCAGCACCGAGCTAAGGAGGCTGACACATGTGCAGCATCACCCTGCACACTCCATTTCAGCTAGTCCAGGAGCAAGCATTGAGGAAACACCTGGCCATGCAAAAGGACTTAATCATAAAATTAGGACTTGACCCAACATGAGGTAACTCCAACAGGAATCCCACTGCCCATAATTTCCACCAAGGGGTATAGTACAGCAGCATGCATACATGCACGCATACGTGAGAGGTACCAGCCCATCAACACATCCTGAGCAGGTCTCGTCACGACAACAGGGACCGTGGCTTTGTCACAGGTAGGCTTGGAGCTCTGAAGATTGAGATATGTTGACTTAAGAGCCAAGGCTACTGACAGCTGTCCTCTCTGACAGGCTGGAGTAACATCTGCAGATGACCGTAGTGGAAAAACACCATCCACCCTATAAATCAGAGCCTGATGCTACCTACGCTCTCCCTGGTTTTATGCTAATTATTAGCAAGACTGTTTGACCCCGTGCTGTCTGCACTCATGACTGATAGCGTCTTGAGACCACAAGCTTGAAGCCAAGAGGATAATACAAGATGACCCCTGCAGCTGTGCCAAGAAAATACCGAAGGCTGCAGAGTGAGTACGCCGCCACTGAGAGACAGCACCAGCGGGCAGCAACGACAGAAACTTTTGAGAACAGACATCCCCACATTTCACAGAGCTTCGACAAGACAGTCGATAACAAAGGGACTGCAAAAATGAACAGGAAGTTTAATTTATGTACCCAGCAGTCCAGAGGGGAACCAAGTGTAGAGGAGGTGCCTGCTTTGCCCATCTGCCTGCAACACCTGAGCATCTCCTGGAGAAAGAGACACGGCCATGCTGCTCTGGAGAAATTAGCACATGCCAATACGGAAATCAAATGCTCCCCTCAGTCCCCAGAGCTGCTAACCTACCCAAATGCTACGTCTGTGTTTGCCCAAAAAAGCAACACAGTTAGACAGAGGGATGCTGAGAGCAAGCACCCTTGCTACAAAGGATGTGGCACACCAAGGACGTGACTTTGGAAGGTGACTGACTTGTTATGAGTGCACTGATCCATAGGAAATCCATAGGAAGGATCCACTGCAAATCCATAGGAAGGTCAAATCTGTCTGGATCCTGAGGGCACTGGAAAAGTCAGCTGGTGGCCAACCAGGGAGTACTTGTCATCAGGTAAGTGCTGAGATACTTCAGGTCACCCAGCTAAGGAAGGACCACATCAAAAGGAGGAAAAGAGCCAAATCTTTGAAGACCATGGTGAAGGGAGTGACTCCACTGGAGCTGACAGCAAACACAAACCACTTCTCCAGAGAGGCTATGGAAGTACTCAAAAGAAGTGTAGACATCTGGGCAGCTGGGTCTGCTTGTAGCAGTGAGGATGTATCTCTCTGACAGCTAAATTGGTTCCAAATGAAGGGGATAAGAAGAGGCAAACTCTGGCAGAATAAAAATAAAAATATAATAAAGATAGGCCAAAATAAAGATCTGAGACCACCTCAAAAAAGATTAAAACAAATCCTTTCCCAGGAAGAGGATGCTGGCCAGAGCCTGTTGGCACAGGTGAACTGCATGTGACTTGTCCCCAGGAAGAGCTCACAGCGGTGACAGCAGCAGAGCACAAAGCTGCAGAGATGCTCCCGCATCCCTGCTCCCAGGAGGCTCCCCACAGCCAGACCTCTCTTCTGGAGGTTTGTCTCTGTTTAAAGTACCAACACAAGAGGACAAACTGGAGACAAACCCAGCAGTAATGTTCTGCCAGAACCCCACAGCCTCCTCCACATGATCAGGACGTGGCCGTATGCTGGAGAACTGGGAGGGGGAAGCACAATGTCTGCATTTACAGTGGTGTTGAGTAAGATACAGGGAATTATAAGGGCACCAAACTCAACTGCACCCCATCTTTTACAAGTCCTCACTGGTATCAGTGATGCAAGGACAACCGTGATGCCAGGAGAAAGAGCTGAAAACAGTTTTTGGAAATAAAAATGATGCCCCAGAGATCTCCTGGGTTCACTGAGGGAGTCACATAGCTCATGCACAATGGGGACTCAGTTCAGTCTATTTGCAGGGTCTCATGGAAACTGCTGTTAAAAAGCAGCTCAGCTGCCACACGACAGGAGGAACATCCTCCAACAGACACACAGAAGGTACACACCAAGGCAGTACAGCATAGAAGGGGTGCTGCTGGCAGCTGTTTGCCAAAGCTGACAACTTAGCTAGTGGCAAAGGTACAGGCCAGCTGTGGCCAGTTGCAGAGGGACACTGAGCACTGGGAGGTGCAACCCCAACGTCCCATCCACAGTGGTGGGCTCAGCCCTGAGCTGCCTGCTGTCTCTCCAGAGCAAGCTCTGTGGTCAGGGAACTGAAGCCAGTGGCACAGCTGGGAACAGGACACAGCACAGCTGTGTCACTCTGCTAAGCCAGATGCACCAAGCTTGCCTGGGGCTCCCCATCTCAGAAAGGTGACAGTGCAACCAGAAAAGGTGCTCGCAGGAACGCTCAGACACACAGAAGAGCCGTGTGTCACAGTGCAGAACTGATAGGTGACAAGCTTGAAAAGCAAAGAGAGAGTTTTTTAGATAACCTGTTATGCTCCAGAAGTCCTTGTTGGAGGATGCTGTAGATGCTCAAAGCTTATATGGGTTTCAGAGATAACAGGGTGAGTTCACAGCAGAGTTCAGGACTGTTCAGTGAAAAGTCTTCCCTCCAGCACCAGGAGCTGCTGAACTGTCATTCCAACAGGCCGGCAGAGAACTACATTACATTGCAATAGGGATATTCCCCTCCCCTTGGCAGAGTGTATGTGATGCCAGGTACAGGTGCTGGAAAGCAGGAGTGATACATAACCCAGCAGAGATGGCCATGATGTGGGGCTGGGATGCAGGTTTCACACTAATGTGCCTGTTTCTCACCTGGCAGCACGCCTCTGCCACCAGCCACTGGCAAAACTAAGAGCCAGAGACTCAAAGGATAAGGAGGAGTTCCCTGTTTCCTGGGAGCTCCCTGCCCCTCAGCCCCTCCAGCCCAGGGATAAGGGATTGGCAGCGAAGCCCCCACCCCCAGGGGTGCCAGCCTCACCATTCAGACACTCCATTTCGGGCTCCTCGCCCTCTGGGTGCTTCTTCAGCCTCTTGGCTTTTCTCCGTTTCTTACAGTAGAACATCAGCCCCAGCACAATAATAATGTAGGCAACAGCTGCCCCCACCGAAAGCCCAATGGTCTGGATCATCTTGTAGGGTGTGTGGCTGCCAGGTCCCTCATCTTCTTCCGCTGCCGGCTTGTCTGTGGAACACAGAGCACCAAACCCATGAGGGTGAGGAGGGATTTCCCAAAACCTGCTCAGGAACGCGCTGGAGGAATTAAAAAAGCCTCCCCTCTCGCCCCACTGTTGTGGCCACCTCCTCATTCAGCCACAAAATGCTGGGCACAGCCCACAGCACTGCATCCCTACAGGGGTGCTGCCATGACTCCCTAGCAGGCACGACCTGACACGCAGCACCCACCAGAACCAGCACCCAGAGCTGCCAGGGATGGACACCAGCAGCTGATGTTGGGCACCTCCCTTACCTACGACATATAGGAAGGCCTCGCGGTGCTTGATGTTGCAGCTGTTGCCGGCGATACAGGTGTATTTTCCAGAGTCCTCGGTGGTGACGTCGTAAATCACCAGGGAGCCATTGGGCATGATCTGAATCCTGCCAACCAAAGAGAGCCCTTTGCAAGCACCTGCAGCCCCATCTCCCCAGGATGCCTCAGCCTCAGCCCCATGTCTCCAGTGCAATCATCCCGAACCTCAGGCTGTGCAGTACTCAAGAGCGAACGGTTGCAGCTCAACCGCCACTTGGCAGGCTGTGGCAGAAAGGGTAACCCTGGGGCATGGAGAGTCCGGGCCCTGAGACATGGAGACAACTGACCATGTGCCCTCCAAGCTGGAAACCCAAAACTGCACCATTGTCACCTGCAGGCTGGGCAAGCATGGGGAATGCCATGCTGTGCCAGGTTTCAGTTCGGAATTGAGGCTGCGTACCTGGGCAGGAGCTTGCCAGGATCCAGAATCTTGTCCTTCCCTTTCCATTGGATGTGCGGCACAGGGTCCCCCTCTGCCTGGCACTGGAACATGGCTGTGTGCCCCTGGTACACCGTTGTGGGCTCCGGCTCTAGCTTGAAGGTGACGTAAACTGAAGGCAGAGAGGCCGACATAAATGCTGTCAGCTCCTGGGAATGGTGCTGAGCTCCCACAAGAGAGCAGAGCCAACACTGGCACGTGCCCTCAGGCTGTACGCAAACCACTGACAAACCAGGCACTCAAGTGCCACAGGGCAGAGCTTGAGGTCAGGCCAGACCTTTCTCTCTCTGCATGCCAGCTGGGTGCCTCCTAGGCAAACCCACTGCAAGGCCAGCACAGCAGGAAACCCATCTACCTGCCAGAGAACCCTCACCTGCTACCACGAGCTGCACGGTGGCACGGATCTCGCCCTGCGGACTGTTGGAGGCGATGCACGTGTAGTTCCCCGAGTCGCTCCTGCTCACCTTGTGGAAGGACAAGATGCCGGCATTGTGGCTGACGTGGGATGGCAGGCTGCTCCCATCTGCAGGACGCAAGAAGAGGGATGCAGCAGTCACACGTGAAGCACTGTGCCGCATGGCAGCTTCCCAGGCAGCTGCAGCACCGCTGCTTCGCCCACGTGGGATGTGGGCCAACACAAAGTCCCTGGAGCCCCAGGTCAGAGACATACCACATCCAAGTCCCCCTTACCTGTTTTAGTCCACTGGATGGTGGGTTTTTCCCGGCCAGTGGCTGAGCAGGACACTGTAACCTCCTTATCAAACTCCATGCACTGCAGCGGCTGGGGCGGAGGGGTGAACTTCAGCTTCTCTGCAAGAGACAAATGTGCTGTCAGGCTCCCCCAGCTGCAGGAGGCACCACAGCTGAGGGTATCATGCCTGCACCCTTCCAGGCAAAAGAGCTCCCCACCATGGGAGGATGTGGAGTGCTTAGCAGCATACCTAGCACGTGCACCCGTGCGTATCCCTCGATACTGCCTGCTGGCGTGCTGCTCACGCACTTGTACATGGTCCCATCATACACCTCCACGTTGTTGATGCGCAGCGTCCCATTGTCAGAGATCTCAAACCGTGAGTCCTGCCCAGAGAGAGGGAGGGAACGGGGCAGAAATGAGACTGTCACCAGCTCAGACCTTGCTTGTGGCACTCCTGACGGTCCACGTACCCACATCGTGCCTGAGATAGAGCCCTGCTGAGACACATATGGAAAACTGAGACAAGCTGCAGTCCCTCTCTGAGGGACATCTCTCTTGTCACTGCTCTAAAAGCACAGGGCTGGCTGCCAGCCAGGTGACTAGAGATAGCCAGTTGTGAGCCCATACACCAGGAGGATGGAGATGGTGCCAGGAACATGGCCAGAGTGGGGGTGACAGGGATACTGGGCCTCGGAGCAAGGTGAGAAACAGCAGCAAGAGAGGAAGGAGCTGAGCAGGTGCCTGGCAGAAGTCCCTATGAATGGCCGGGGCTTGCCCCATTGCCTCACCTCAGAGATGGAGACACCATTGCGGTACCAGGTGACGGTGGGTTTCAGGGAGGCCTTGCTGAGGCAGTGCAGGTATCCTGGCTTGCTCTCCTCCAGCTGGCTGTCCTTGGGCATCTCCACCCATTTGGGTACCGCTGGGCATGGAGGCAAGGGGTTACACAGGGCCGCTCAACACCCCTCTGGCCAGCACCAGCACATACCAGACAGGCAGAGTGCAGCCAGACATGGGGCCCTGCCACCCAGCCATGAGAGATGTGCCTCTCTGTATCAGTGAGGTGATGTGCCATCCCGCCCCAGCTCACCCCAAACCCCTATCCAGTCCCTTTCTTTGCTCCCAGCCCTTCTCCAAAATCTGCCTACTAGCCACAGTGATGCTCAGCTCCTGTTTCTTCTCTCCAGCCTTGTTGGCAGCGTGGCATGTGTAGATCCCCGCGTCTGTCTCGGTGATACTGGTGAAAACGAGCTGCTCTGCCTCTTGGTGCACCCTGCCAGTAGTGGGAACTCGTTCCTGGTTCCTCTCCCACCAGACCTGGGGTGTGGGTACGCCTCGTGGGGCAGTACAGGCCACGCGGTGCCCCTGGTTCGCTGTCAACACCTTCGGGGAGAAGGGTGCCATTTCTTCGATCTCTGAGAGAAGCAACACACAGCAGGGCTCAAACAGGGCAGGAACGCGTAGCCAACCCACCAACATCATCATCCCCACGGGAGGCACCAGCCAAGGGAGAGA
>WHYT01016476.1:33374-62384 GCA_009806455.1 Tetrax tetrax | reverse complement strand
GTCAGCACGCCGTGCTCCAAGGGTCAGCACGCCCAGTGAAGTCTCCATTGTCAGCTGCCATGCACCGCCTCAAAATGTAGGAGCTGTCCATCGCTCTGTGACAGTTGTCTCCTGAACACCACAAGACGAACACACGCCCCAAGGCGACACAGCGTGTGGGAACATGTGTTGTTACTTAGGTACACGCATCTAGTTCCCCGCACATCGGATCTGTCTCACCAAGAGCGCTCAGCAGGGACCGCACGCAAACACAGCTATGCACTCAATAGCACAACAGCTCCAGAGTATCAGGCGCTGAGCTTGTGCCAAAACAGGCTGCTGGGACAGACAGACAGGAGCAAAAGGGAACAGAATCAAATCCACTCAGATCTGAAACTATGGGAGCTGGGTCTGTCCTTTTCCACTGATACACTTCGGGGCACCAAGGCACATGCCCATCAAACCACACCTGCATGGTACAAAACATGTGCAAGAGAGCAGTGTGAAGCAGGAGAGCTGACAAAGGAGATGGATCAGCCCTCCTCCTGGGGTCTCAGCATCCCAAAACCTTTCACAATCTACTAGTCATACTAGTGCTGGAGCTAGCAAGGAGGCACCTCTCTCTGAAGGTGTAGACCATTACGGTATTAAGATATGATATTTAAAATTAGGTGTGCTTCTAACATTAAATTGTTAGCATTAGCAGTATAACACCAAACAGCAGCAGAACTGCTTCTGCCTCATCACCGCCAGCGCAAGGTCCACCTGGGAAGCAGGGATTTTACAAGGTGTCAGGAAACACTGGGATCCAGCTCCCCGGTGAAACAGGAGAACCTGTTTATGTCTTCATCTTCCATTCCGGGGAAATGGACACAACCATTTCAGCCCAAGTAAGATCCCTCTGATGAGCATCTCATGAGCACAAGTGCCAAAGCAAATGGGGATAAATAAGTGTTAAAGTGCAGTAAGACCTATAAACTTGTGTTTTGTTTTGACAATAGCATCCAAGGTGCCATGGATGGATTGGCTGCACATGCTGGAAACCCCTGTCCCAACCATATATCAGATTTGGGCTGCAAGGAAAGATTGGTAGTAGCTAGATGTGGTCCAGATGTTTTGGGGTGGAAGACATCAGAAGCCCAGAGCTGGGCAAAGCTTTTCACAGTACTCTAAATCCAGAGCACTAGGGCCCAGTGTTCAGGGTGCTGCCCGTGCCCATAAAAGTTGCACGGCCCTGGTCCAGGAAATGGCTGCAGTCAGCAGGGTTCACACATCCTCTCCACCTCATCTGGGCTTTTGGGAGAGGCTCAAGAAAGCTGTCCAAGCAGAGGGCTACCTGTGAGGGATGCCATTATGCCAGAGTTTGGGTAAAACCTTTATAAAGCCAACAGACATCATCACCTGTACTGAATGAAGAATAAAATGCCTCTGCCTGTTCCACTCGCCCAGTGAGAGAACCTCCCAGCACCGCTGCATGGCAGAGCCATGGTCACACATGGTTTTGCCATCAGAGGCTGCCAGAAGCTCCTGAGCTGGCAGATGAGAGAGCTCTCACAGCAGCCAGTGGAGAGCAAAGGCGATCCCTGCTCGGTCTGACTGGACACCTTCACAACAGCATGTTCCTGCTGTGGCTTCATGAGCTAATCTGGGCTGAGCCACACTGCTAGGAGCTGCTGAAAGAAGCAAAGTGACTCTCCTCTTCCCTTAGCAAGAGCCACTCCAAAAAAACCCAGCAACACCAAGTTTGTTGGAAGTCATCTTAGAAAGCCAGTGCAGAGCTCTCCCTGAGTAGCACAGCTGGGCCAGCCACAGTCCCGCAAAGCCAACGCCAAGCAGCAATCCCAAAAGCGTGCGCTGGCAGACACCCACTCTCTGCGTATCTACGTGACACAAGCCACCCCTGGCTGGGAGAAAAAGAAACCCTCAACAGATGTTTCTGGCCTCAAAACATTTCAACTGTGGCTACAGAAAGCTTTTCAGGAAAGCTTCAGCCAGATTAGATAAACACGTTAGAAATGCAGCCCACTCAAAAACACCCAGTGGTGCTTTACCCAAAGGATATTTCACTGAAATGCAAAACCCTCCTGTTAAGGCAGTAGATGAGGTTAAGTGAACTGTGTAGGGAAGTCCACTGGTACCTACAGGTCCCCAGGGCATCATGCCCACACACCACAGACCAAGTCATCTGCAGGGAGGGGACAGGAACCAGCGGGACACACGAGGACAGAGAGAAGAGGAGGCTCAGATTGCATCCCGGCTCTGAGAGCATACTTATGGCAAAGATCTGAATGCAGGAACACCCTTCATGCTCAAAATTAATTTATTTTAACTAAGGAGGCAAACAGCAGCTTCCCAGGAAAAACATTCACATTAACACCTGCATTGCCAGCCTGAATTTCTACCAAGTGTATCCCAATTCACTTTTTGAGCTTGGGATGTCCCTAGGATGTGGCCATTGCAGCCTCCTCCAAGGGCCACAGCAGGCTGAGCATCTCAGGGTGACAAATAAAACCAGCAAAGCCACATCCAGGACAGACTGTGAGCAACCCTATGAAGTTAGTCACTGCTGCCCGAAGCTTGGCAGAAGCGAGTTTTCAGTCCTATGAGCTTGTTGGGGAACGAAGGGCTTTCCATACCTCTGGCAAAGAAGATACATCCCCATGGTAGCCAAACCCCCTTGAGTGCTGCCATAGCGTTACTGCAGCGATTTGGCAGCAGACAGCAGCCTGGGAATGGCTTTGGTTTGGGGCTGTTCTCCAGAGCCTGAAAAGCAAGAGACATCAGTGTTGCTGTTCTCATCAGTCAGAGCTGTAGGGAAATGCACCAGAAGAGTAATAAGGATCCGAGGGAGCCATGGCAGAGCTGGGGGCTACCACTGGGAAACTGGGACTGAAGTTTTGAGATCCTACGTCCCTGCTCCTGCCTGGGCAGCACCAGGTTTGGTACATCCCATGTACAGAGACACTGCAGGGCTCCTGGGGAAGAAGGTGGTAGCAAACCCCCCAGCCCTGTGTGTCAGTGCTCACCTCCGAGGCTCCCGTGCTGTGTCAAGGAGACAGCTGGGCAAGAGGCTGCAGACCCTTGTGGGGTGCTGGGCTTTGTAATCACAGAGACACAGCAGAAAACACGTGGGGTGGGAGCACTCGCCCCTGGGGGACCAGCCATCTCTAAGGCTTTATTTAGGGCTGCAGCCAACTACAGGGTCTGTGGCCCTGGCACAGCCTGGCCAAGCCTGGAAGTGGAAGTACCCAGCCCACCTTCTGCACCACACCAAGAGGCCTGAGAGCACCACGGATGCTGCCTGGTGAGTCCCTGGCACGGCAGCAACCCCAAACCTTCACGCTCACCTTTCAGGCTGCAAGGGCATGGGGCAGCATTACAAGCCAGGCCTCGACCCGAGCTGCGTTTTCCATCCGTCGCTTAACGTGCCAGCCCCACACAAACACTCGCCTAGGGACCCTCCAGTAGCCCAACCCCATCTGGGTGCCAGATAGCAACTGTGCAAGCCGGGGAGACCAGGCAGCACATCTCCCGCCCCGCCTGACAGGCCGAGTCGCCCACATCTTGAAGCAATCCAAAAATCATTGTCTCCTTGCCTAACGACATCGCTTGGGAATGCAGCCTCGACCACAAGGCCTTCAGCTGCCGCACAGCCCCCGATCCCCGCTGTCTCCACAGCCTCTCATTCACCTACAGCCACGCTGGGGAAGCAACGGGCAATTCGGCCGGCAGCAGCATGTGCCCCAGCACAGCAGCCCTCTGCCTACCCAGGGCAGCGGTTGGGGAGGAAAGAAAGCCAGCACAGATCTCAGCAGGCGATGGGCAGCCTCGAGAGGCGTTTGCCATGGCTGCGGTGCCAGTAGAGCTGGAAGCACACTGCACTGCTCCACATCCCCAGCTCCACGGGAGATCCATGTTCCCCTCAATCCCAAGCCACCTACCCCCAGGCATGCCCAGTGCCCAGCTCCTGGGCACCTCTTCACGGAGCTAAAAGGGCTCTGGACAGAGGACAGAAAGGGAGAAGGATCCATTTAACTTTGCACCCAAAAGAACCTAGCTTACCAATCTCTTGAGACACCGCAGCTGATTCAAGGATATGAGTAATCCCAAGACTGCTTGCAACCAAACAAGGAGTTAAAAGCATGGGAATGGGATTTGGGAAAGGACTTTGTGCAAGTTTAAGGTTTCCTGGCTTGGAAACCAAGCCCAGCACTGTGGGGCTTCTGCAGCTTGTAGCCCAGCCCTGTGCTCCAGCCAGGCCACAGGAGCGTTACTCTGCAGACTGGCTTCCAGGGGCACTTTGCAAAGTCCACCCTGGCTCAGCTCAGCCAGATGTGCAAGCCTTTAATGCTCTGAATCTGGAAGAGCAGATTAGAGGAGCTGCATCTCATCTGCAGTGCCCAGGGCAGCAAAGCCCAGAGCACCCAAACAGCATCCTTCTTCCCCGAAGGGGAACCATCCTCCTCCTCTTCTTCCCTGACAGCAAGAGGCCTCGGATCCATCCCAGCTGTGGAGGCGGACAGCTGGCTTATAGAAAACAAATAAAACAAAGACCCACACGTACCAGAATGCAATGGAAGGAGCTAGCTGCAAAAACCAGCACAGCCAGCTCTGTCAGAGGACATGGCTGGTCAGTGTCTGTTCTGGCCTCTCAAAGCAGAGATGACCTCAGATGCTCCCATGCCGAAGCAGGGGAGTCCACAGCTGTCCCAGCTCTGCTGTGGAACCAGTGCTCCCTGGGGATACACAACTAGCTCGCAAGTCTCAGCCCTGAGGTGGGAGCTGGAGGTATTTACAGCATCAGCTCAGCACTGAACTAGTCAGAGCTTGCTAACACACTGCTAAACATTTGTTCCCTGTCCGTTTTCTTTAACAGTTAGCAAAGATGCCATGTTCCCTAGGAAGGCACTGTTGCAGCCTAGGAGGAGGAGAACCTGCTCTTCCTGGCCCCCCAAACCTGCGGGGCTCTTTGCAACACCCCAGGGGCAGGGAGCCCAGCAGCTCACCTGGGGAAGGCCCTGGGTAGCTTGCAGCAACCACACAGTGCACTTTCCTGCAGAGAGGAGGCTGGGGGTACAGCTGGGAGAGAGGATAGTGACCTGGCCAGAGATGCCCTAGCCCCCACAACTAACTTCAGGTGGGCAGCGGGAATAGCCCACATCCATCCCCAGGCTGCAGCCCTTCAGCCTCAGACGGAAAGAACAGGATTAAGAGACACTTTCACCACCTTCTATCAAGCAACCAACTCTGGATGCGTCAGCTAATTAACAAACCTCAGCAAAGCAAGGTGGCAGCAATGACTTTTTGCCACCTGGGAATGCATTGCTGATGTATCACCACCCCACCATATCCACACTACCACCTTTACACTGCTGCTATTGCTCAGCCCATTGAGGAAACAAAGCCCCTGCAATCAACCCAGCAGCAACACAGGCTGTTCCTCTTTGATGAGGAATCACGAGGGGAAAAGGCAGGCTTGGATATGCTAATGCACTCTGGACCCCTGTCACTGCAGCACTTGCTCCCAGCTCCACAGACATGTAACAAGCCAAGGAAGACACAGGCAGAGCACTGCTTTGAAGCCACCATTACATCCCTCAGCAGCACGCTTAGCCGCTGCTAACCACACACAAAACCAACAACCCAGGCCACAGCTCTGAAGACCACGTGGCTCCCTGAGAGCCCGGGGCAGAGCTAAGGACCACCAAAAAGGCAGTTTTTGAAGGAAAAAGAGCAAACCTCAGCAGAAGGGGCTGAGCAGCTCACACTCAGGTCCCAAAGGAGCTCAACATGGGATGGACACAGGCAGCCCCAAACACGGGACTGATTTATTGCCATGTTCTCTGGGAAAGACATCAGGTCACAGCAGAAGTCTGGTGTCACAGGCAACCATAGGCATATTTTCAGAAAAGACCATGACTTGTGCTCCGTCCCAAGGCCACAAAAGAGACAGCAGGAATCGTGTTAGGGTTTGGGGTCTTGGACTCTCACAGGTTTTAATAACATATTCCCACAAAGCATTATCAAACAGGTGTTGTCTTTAGGAGCAATTTATTAAACATCATTGTCTGCAAGCAGCAGTCCCTTCTGTTGACAAGTCCTTGGGAATGGCTCCAAGGCCAGAGCTTTCCTTTTAGCCCCTCCTGGATCAAAGAGCAGCAGACTCTGGGTTCAAGCCCCAGATTGCTTCAGAAGGTTGGGCAATCAAATCAGTGGGAACTGGGCTGGAGCATCTCGAGCTTGCTGGTCCAGAGGAAGCACTGAGCCCCCTGTGAGAACAAGGCTCCGATCCCCGTAGGCAGGTTTAACTCCTCATGTGCTGGGTGTGCGCTCCTCACCAGCAGCTTAGCCCATGCAGGCTTGGCAGCAGCTCCTACAAGGCAGCAATGTTCCAGACACCGACACGCCACTAATGCTCAGGACTGCAACTCTCACCTGACAGCTTTTTTTTTCTGCTGCAGCCAGACATGGCATGCAGCCCCACTGTCCCTATGACATCTGGGCCCCCGTGGACTCCACACACCCGTCCTTTTCTCTCTCTTCCCCATCCATAATCATCTCAAGCTGTCAGCAGCACTTCTTTGCTTGCCTGCAGCACCCAGGCTCCTTCCAGCCCAGCCTCCGCTGCAAACAGCCACATCTGCAGAGAGGCAGGCCAGCCCTCCCCAGGCCAGGGGAGCCGCAAAGAGCAGCACGCAGTAACACCACTCGCCTGGCCTCTCATTCTGCCCTCTCTGCCATCACTGGACCAGCCAAGCACTTAGCACCTTGAACCCACCTCCTGCTCCCCATCCGCTGCAGCCCAGAGGACGCAGGCTGCCGCAGAGCGAGCAACGCACACCAGCATCTGCTCTTTGTCCTCGCGAGGCTCTCGGTGAGCACAGGGCCCCATACAGACCCCCCATTCATGGCTCGAGCAAGCCATGTGTTTCCTGGCACAGTTCATTATGAACATGCTCCTATAAAAGCAGATTTTTGGCATGCCAGGACTGGGAACAACACATGGGTCAGCTTTTCCTCCCCTCCTGGTCACAAACACAGAGCCAGCAGGCTCATTTGCACCAGCTGACGCTTTAGAGGCAGGCAAGAAAAATCATGAACGCTTAATAACACAAGCAAACCCCCTGCCTCGCAGGTCAGTCCCTACAGCCATATAAAGCAGCTGCTCGGAGCACGCCTGCTCCACGTACAGCCTATTCCATCGCTTAGCAGATACCGCGGAAACGGCAGCCAAGCCAACACCCAGAGAGATTTACATCTCCAAGTGATTTCCAGCCAGCATGTTCCTCTGTGCAAGAGGTTCCAGTTGAGAAAGGCTCTCAGACGGGTAGGGTTGCAATAAACCACTCTCTCCCACCAGGCCAGATGGAAATGGTTTGATGCAAGCAAGGAGCTCTGAACACGGCAGGCTTGCTCTGATCAAGTCCAACATCTGGAAAGTCTTTGGGCACCCATCATACAAGCCTTTTAAAACTATGTCGTTTCCCATTCCAGTTAAAGTAAAAACAAAAGCTCACTCTGCACACAGGAAAAAAAAAATAAAAATTCATATTTGAGTCCCCAGCACAACTGGATGGGTACAAACCAGCATTTCCAAGAAATGCTCAGCTAGACTGGCTTTGGCTTCATGAGCTGGGGGGAACTACAACAGCACCCAGGAGTTCTACGTCTGGGGTAAAACCAGCATGGCCGTACTGGGGTGGATCAAGACCACGAGGGACTTGGGAAAACTCCATCTATTTGCCCCTACAGTTGCACCACAGATGCAGATCCATCATCCCTCCTCTGAAAGTGTGGGTCTGCTCAGACGACCACTGAGCCTCTCCCTTTCGTGGCAGTTTGCTCCAGACTTGCAGGAGACGTGATGCCTGCACACCACCACTTCACACCAGTTAGCACACCACCACCACGCAGGCCATGCACCTGGTTCTCCTCTGCGTGCTCCATGGAGGGCCATGTCGAATCAGCCTGTAGCACAGCCATTTGCATCCATGAGCAAAGTTTCAATTGCAAAGCACCCAGATGTGCACCCTTTCCAGAGGGATTTACTGACCCAGGGAGAAGGAACCCAGGATGAAAGTAGGCACAGTGGCCTCCCCATTCTGTAACAGCTGGGGGCATCTGCTCATCCCGCAGTACTTGGCTGTTTCACTTGGGTCCCAAACAGAAACCGCAGAGCTGGTGCACTCTTTCTTCACCTCCATCCCTGTGTGCCAATGCATGATCACATCTGTCCAGACCCTGTCCAGGAGGCCTATGATGTATGGCAGATGCAAGCTTTTGTTTGGAAACATCTCAGCTGCTGGCCTACCAGCGAGTGACAATTGCTCTGCAATGGGACTGCAGCCTGAGTTTGCCCTTGGGGGCCCACAGCACCCCTCTCCACTGCCCCCTGCATGGAGGGGTGCTTTCAAACACAGGCTCCGGGTAACCATTGAGAAGCCAACTCTGCCCTTCAAACCAAGCTTTAGAATTAAAAAAATTGGCCACGACCACTTAGCAAATCCCATTACCTCCCCAGAACTGTTGAGAGAGGCTGCAAGCTACAGGTGATTTTCTGCCCCATGGTTAGCTACCCTCCCTGCCCTTCCAGGCCCAGGATCCCATACTTGGGAACAGCTAAGCCCAATTTCTGAGCAATTATCACAAGAAACCAGAACAGAGCCATTGGGGTTTGAACGCTGTAAATCAATTGCTGGAGCAAACGCTGAGGCAGTGCTTGCAGTAACGTGCTGGGGTGCAGCTGGCCACGAGAAGAGCTCGCTGCCACACACAGCGGGGAGGTGCCTGCAGCCCCCATCCCAAAGCAGACAAGAACTGCTCACACATGTGCTGCAGGAGAAAAGACCAGACTAGCTGAGAAAAAAGCTCAGCGCAAGGACAGGGAGCCCCAGTACCGAGATGCAGACTCCCAATGGCTGCCGGCACGTGCCAGGATATGCAGGCTACCCTGGCCCTGACCTCACTCACCCACCCAGTTCAAGCAAGTTTGGGGCCTCCCCATCTCTGTTCTCCACACTGCCCATCCTGCTTCCCCTGCACAGACCCTGTGAATCCCAGCCACCTCCCCAGCCACATGCCCCTCAGGCCTGCTTCCTCCAAGAGCATCCCAAGCTCAGTTTCCGAGCTCTGCAGCATCTGTCCTCCACAGCTCCCTGCCCTCATCCTTGCACCAGCAGCAAGCAGAGACCCTGCTTTCCTGAGTGCTCAAAGCCAGGCACCAGGACAAGAGAATAGCCACCCCAAAGTAACATGACACGATGACCTCCGCAGCCAGGGACACGGCAGTGGGAGGGAGCGAGATCCAGGGCATTTCCTACCGCAACAGCCAGCTGCTGCTCTAGCAATGAGCAAGAACAGCAACAAGGATGCTACACTGCAGCCACGGAGTGATGGGAACATTAAGGGAGGTTCTTCCTCCTTTCCAAGCAGAGCAGGGCTGCTGCCAACCAATACCCCACTGCAAGCTTACCTGAACTGGTGGGACAGCCACCACACTGTGCAGTTTGTCTCCAACGCTGAGGGATTTGCTAGTGGTCTCTAGGGTATGGAGGATGTGTCTAGCTGTGCCTTTGCCCCACAACCTCCCCAAACATCTCAGCACCTTGCTCAAACATGGGACAGCTGGAGCAAGTCAGGGAAGTCCCAGTGGTAGCCAAGCTCCTTGGTTCCCCGCAACAGCTGGGGCTGCTGAACCAGAACAACTGGCCTTGGCCCCGCAGCAGGCCCCTGTCTCTCCTGGGAGCCCTGCTCTGCACCAGGGCTGTGTCCGTGTGCCTGGAATCTGCCATAAGAGAAGGCACAGCCATGTCTGGGGGCAGACGCCTGAACCCAGGGAAAGGCTGCCATTCTGGGGGGGCACTGAGGCAACTGGGTGGTCCCAGGCCCCTAAGAGAAGCCCAGGCACTCCTCCTGAGCCCCCACCTCAGAGAACGAGCCCAGGCCATGTGTGCAGTGCTGCGGTGGTGCAGCTGGGAGGGGGCATAGGACCAGACCACAGGTTCTCCTGCCCAAATGCTCGGGGCAGAGGCTTATGCTGGCAGCCATCTGCACTGCTCGGCCTCTGGCCTGCAGAGAAGCAAGCTTGCTTTGTAGGGGCAGGTGGGCCAGTGCCTGCTTGCTGAGCCGCAGTGGGCAGCAGTGGCCATGGGACCTTCAGGAAGATGAGGACAATATCTCGGTGGCAGATTAACAGAGACGGAGGAACAAGCGAGACAGGAAGGCCACAAGCCCAGCGCAGGAGCTGGGAATCCTTCTGGCTCAATTAAACCATCTTCAGTGGCACATCAGCCAAAGGCTCCTGAGGAGCAGACATTGCCAGCTGCGTTGCCAAGCCCCAGTGAGAAACACAAATGCTTCGAGGGTGACTCAGCACCAGCGACAGGCTTGCTGCACCCACCGGTCCTGCCAACCGACTCTCCCAGGCTTGCTCAGAGCCCTTGAGCGATTCCCTGGCTTTCTCAGAAACACTGATTTATAGCTGACGTGTGCTACTGGCAGCGGGTGGCAGGCTGGAGACGCAGCTGGTCTGGAGGCCGAGCTCCCAGGCTGGCACAGCAAAGGTATCGCACTTTTCTGACACGATGGGAAGCACGGCAGACAGGCGCCAAGCAGAGCCAGGATGAGCCACGTGCAGCAGCCTCGAAGGACGATGCTTCTCCCACAATGTAAGCAAAGGGGCACGTGAGAATGCCAAGGTCTTTACCAAGCAAAACTCCTCTGGTGCTAGAGGAGAGCCTGGGCGGCGTTGAAATCCTGCCAGCAGGGAAGAGCTGCAACGGAGCTGGCTCAGGGCTCAGCACTCCTTGCCCCAGGGCTGGAGGCAAGACCCTGTGGCAACGAGGCTGCTTCCTTCACCCACAAGGTCCGTGCGGCTGAGAAATCGTCCCATAGGAGCTGGGGCCAGTGCTTCCAGGTATCATACGAGTGCTTGCCGTCCCAAGCCCAGCCAAGAGGGATTCCTCCACAACAGTGCCGAGGAAGCTCCTGGCCAGGGTTTCATGTTTTTCCTGTTCCTGCTCAAATGCTGTTCCAGGAGGGGATGGGAAAAACCAGCACAAGCTCCATAAAGCTGCCTGGTGCTTCCCTTCAGCAAACAGGAGCCCCACACAGCCCAGAGAATGGAAACGAAGGCTGCAGAGACAAAAGAGGGATGCGGGGGCGGGGAGGAGGAGGCCAGGGCAAGGGAAACCGTGCGAAGAGAAGCATGCACATGAAGCCTCCGAGCAAAGCCAGCTGTTTCATCAACACACCGTCGGAGAAGACAAGGCTGCTTCTCAGAGCTGGCTCCTCTTCGTGCCGCGAGGCTGCTGGGCCAGCACTCAAGCCGAGGCTGCGCTGGGCACGGTGCGCTCCTGCCAGCAAGCCCTCCCAGACCCGTTTGTCAGAGAACAAAGCAGATTTGGCAGTGAAGCCACTTGAGCGAGCTGCTTCTCTGCATGCTGCCACCAAACCCACTGCAAGGAGAAAAATCTCCCCAGGACCACCCAGAGCTGCGCTAGCTCTCAGATGTGCTTGTTTTAAGATGTCTGGCAAATCTTGCTTTCTCAGGGGGCCAAGTGGGAGGGTTACAACCTTACCTGGCAGACCCCAAGCCAGACGCGGCTCACCAGCACATTCCACAAACGCCCCGAGAGCAACAGAGCAGGGACAGCAGCCGAGGAGACTGACGGTGGGGAGAGAGGATGCAGACAAGAACTCACATCTACACCGGCACGAGTACGCTCAGCGTCCCCCTCTCCATTCTGCTGGCAGCTGTACATTTACACTGCCTACAGGGATTTCAAGCCCACCCATAAGCAACCCTCCAGCCCCAGGGAGGGCTCTGAGAGCTGGGGACAAAGGGACAGCTGCACTCCTGAGTCTTGCGTGCAAGGAAGCAGACAGGGAGCTTATTTATCTCCCAAGCCCTGCTCTGGGATAAATATTTTAAATCTCTCTCCAGGTCATGACGGTATAATTACAGCTAAGTTTCCCTTAGTTATCTGCCTTTAGAGACTCAGATGGATTTGCCTGGAAGATCCAGCTGGCCAAGCTCTCCAGACAGCTTACAGCTCATGGGAGGAATGGTTCCTCCCGTGCCAGTCTTAAAAACGACACCCGTGCCGTGACAACTGCTGCAGGGATTCAGTTGTGCAGCCCTGCATGCAGCTGCCTCTGCATGGCCCACCCACAAGCCACGCATCCAGCCACTCCGCCTTCCCAGGAGCAAGGGGATGGCACAGCGGCTGGGGGATGCCATGTACAGCGCTGCATCGGGGGCAATCCTGCAGCCACGCTCCCCACAGAGCAAGGCTGTGCCGTGGGTCCAGCTCGAGGTGAGTGAGTCTCTGGAGCATCCTGCTTCGCCACTTGCTTTACTGCAGGTTTGACCTGTTTGCTCCCCTCCCATAGCAAAGGAAAAAGCTCCCAGGAAAGGCACTCCCGACAAGACGCATCAGCTTTTCCTAGCAGCCACCATGGTGCTGCAAATTAAAAATTGCCCCACGCAACCAACAGTGCCAGAGACAACTGGGGCTGCCAAAAGGCATTGACGAGACACCTGAAATAGGTCTCACTCCACTGGCTGCATTGACACCTCTCCTATTTATACGGGCTCTGCACTGTTGGGTTTTGACCTCTGCCTGCAACTGAAGCTTGCAGAGGAAGGACTGGTCACCCAGGGCTTCTCTCCAGGTTTGTATCTTTTCTGTGTCACCCCTCACAAGCGTTTCAGCGACACCGGTTCATACTCCCTGCTCTGCATTGCATGCCCATTTTCAGTCTATGTGGCACTGCCTTTCTCCAAGCTACCACACATCACTCAACTCCCCATACCTTTCTCCAACTATGCCCCACACGTCTGCAGATTTCATTCAGCTCCTGGAAAGCTGAAGACCAGCCCCATTTCACAGTCACCACGTACAGTTGTGCAGGGCAGCACTGCTGCCCAGCTATGGCCCAGGACCTGTCTCCTGGGGGAAACATCACTGGAGAAGCTGGACCTGCACCATCACCTCTGAAAGCAACAAAGGCGCAGAAAGGAACAGCTGCGTGTTTATTTTCATTAGAGCCATTTATGAATCTATATTAAAAGCCACAAAAAATAGGAAAGTAGACAGAGTAGCTATTATTTCCTCTGCTTATGCAATATTAATTAAAAGGTAGCTTCTCTATGAGACATTGCTACATTACTTCTCAGCTAAAAATGGAGAAAAGTCACTGAGTGGGAAGAGTATGCGAGCAGGGCACTTTCTGGAATACTTTTACAAATCGATAACTAGGCAGAGTGCTTGCTACAGATAGATCTGATGCAAAGCCCCAGTGACAAATTAAAGAAAAGCTCGGGTATAATGGACTCTCAGAGACAGAAATTCATACAAACCAGTTCTCCTTGAAAAGCAAGTGCTTTTCTCCATAGCGGCAAGACAGTTGATTCCCAATGTATCTGGTGAACAAATAATTCTTACTGGGCAGTCACTAATCCACCAGTGGGAAGAACACCAGGACGTCCTAAGCAACCAAATGCCAAGGAAGTTCACAAACAGTGGCAAGAGACACCCAACAACCAGATCCTAGGGAGAAGAACTTGTTCTGAGATATCTGCTGGTGCCTGGGTGCTCACAATCCAGGTAAAATGGATTGCTCCACCAAACCCATGGCACAGCTTTGCACAGGAGCCACACAGGAGAGCATCTCCAGCCAGTGAGAAGTAGGGCCAAATCCCAGCCAGGCCACAGGAACACAGTGTGACACTGAAGGATGCCCAGCACGACATTCTTATTTCCTAGGTGCTTATTTCCTTGCCCAAAATGTTAATCATTCAGACTAACGGTTTCTGCTTCAGGCCACATGGTTTTGAGAATTTTCCTTAGCTGACTGAACAAATTCTTATCCAAAAAGTCTCTGATTTCCAAGAACCACTTGAACATCTCAGCAGCCCTGTCCCAGCTCTGCTCTGTTTTCTCACCACCTGTCATGATCTGGGGGTTTGACTCAAGGAGACAAGCAATCTCAAGATGGGATGAGGAAGCCACAGCCATGCCTGGCAAAACAGCAGTGCCCACAGCCAGGCACTGGAGAGAAGTTGAGGAACAAGGAAGTCTGAGAAGGTGATGCATGGCATGCCACGTGGAGGTCTGGATACAGAAGAGGAACCAGAAAGAGGGGAGACAGGAGGCGCAACTGGAAAAGCAACAAGGCAGGAAGACAGAGGCAGGATGTGGATGCAAGGGTCAATGCTGCTGTGCCACGTGAGGCCCCAGCAAGCAGCTCCTCCATTTACCCTTCTGAAGGCTGCAAGCACATACACCATGCAGGGAGAGTCATCAGGAGCCAGCTCAGCACAGAAAAATCACACGTGTTGCCTTTGTAGCTCAGATTTTGCTTGGAATATGGTGGACAAACATCTCTTCAAACCTGGCTGGAGGAAAGGATGATCTTAAGATCATCGGCTGACATCCAGCCATCTCACCCCCGCAGAAGGAGGCTCAGCCTAGGAAGCAGCCACTCCCATACCACCTGCCAGGTGCTTTCAGATGTCTCTCAGGCTCCCAGTGTTCACAACAGGCAGTTTGGAAGGCTAGGAACAAAGAATGCCAAGTAACTCACGGGGAGCTCTATTTTCTTTGCTCCTAGACAATTTGCACAATTCTTCAGCTGCTGGAGGAGACTTTCAATGTCAGCCCCTCTCCAGGGCA
The DNA here is from genome assembly GCA_009806455.1 of Tetrax tetrax. Classification (NCBI taxonomy): domain Eukaryota; kingdom Metazoa; phylum Chordata; class Aves; order Otidiformes; family Otididae; genus Tetrax; species Tetrax tetrax. The sequence continues at coordinate 47,727 of WHYT01016476.1, read as the reverse complement.
GCTGCAGAGGCCACTGAACAACTCACCCTCAGCAGCACAAACCCATCTGTGCTCCCACGGATGGTTCGGGAGAGCTGGATGCACTGATCTGTGTGGCACCCTACATGGCTATCTGGTTTTATCTTCTCTGATCTTGTCTTTGCTGGGAAAGGCAAAAACCATAACCTTTCCTCCCATGAAAGCTTCCCACTGATGCAGACACTGCCAGCAACTTCAACAGAGCCAGCACCACGGAGCAGCTCGGTGCCACGCAAGCGATGGGCCTCCCCCGCAGAGCCAGGACACACACCAAAGCACGCTACGTGGAGAGCAATAAAGGCACTTGCAAGCCGCAGCTTGTCCTGCCTCTAACCATTTGGAGAGCCACTGTATGTTTTGGAATCAAAGGCTTTCTTTGTGTTCCTAAAGCGGCCAACGAGCAACCGTAAGGAGGAGAATGTTTATAGTTGGTCTTAAGCAACACCGTGCCTATCGTGTGCCTGCATCACCTTTGACAGCCAGGACAACCCCGCACAGAGCTGTCCAGAGGCACATAAGCCTCCCCTCCGCGGCCAAAATGGGGCCTGGCCTCACCGTGCCATGGCTCTGGGGTCAGAGCCGTCCGGTTTGGGGTGACAGAGGACAGAGGCAAGTCATCCGTACGGCTGAATTGACAGCAGCAGGGCACTGTCTTGGCTGCTTTTCAGGGCTGCCTGAGCTGGACCCAGGCGTATAATCCTGATGACGGGACAAACCTCACCTCACAACAGCATCGCGGGAGAGGAAAAGTTTTAAAGCCTGTCACCTTAGAGCTACGCTGAAAATAAATATCTGTCATTAGCACCGAGGTCTGAGTGCAAAGCTCTCAAGGACACTCCTGTCCTCCAAGACAGAAGTAATCTAGGAACTGAACGTATGTCAGTCAGGAGCTGAAACACAAGCAGACTTCTAATAATCTACTTAAACCCCAGCCCCTTCCCGCACCGGCAGCAACCCTGTGCGTGTCGTTGCTTTCTCACAGCCTGCGACATCTCGCTTTCCAGAGCAGGAGGGTTCACGCACTCAAAATCCAATGTGTCACCCCACTTTCCAGACAGGAGCCTGCTTATATCAGTTTTTCTCATTCACCATCCTGCACAATGTAAACACCAATCCAAGACATCCCAACCCCACAGGGATCCAGACTGTCTGACAATGGTGGATTCAATTTACACACACTCAGGGGCCCTGTGCACATCCTAGCCCACAAATGTCAAACTTCCCACCTGCTTTGTTCAAAACAGAGATTAATCTGACAGGAAGAAAACAGGTATCCCATTGGTATCCCACCGGCAAGCTCCATCTCACACAAGGAATCATTGGTTGAAAGCAGCCATGCCTCCTCTCCAGACACGCAATTTGTGTGCGCCCACTGTGCAAGGGGACAGGGAGTTCATGAGTACTCATCACTGCGACGTTCCACCCTGGCAAGTCCCAGTCCAAATTCTCCCATGGTTGGATCTGGCTAGTTTTCATTTCTTCTCTCTGAGGCGCCCGGACACTTCAGTGTCCATCTGTTCACTATCAACAGGAATGTTCTAAGGAGTGACCTGGCCCTCACCTGAGTATCACCTAATATTTTTAGGGATTCCAATGCATTTTTCAAGGTAAGTCCTTGCAGAACAACTTCAGAGGGTCAAAATTGGAGAACAGGAGATAGACTTTTGAAAGCTGACCAAATAATAAAAAAGCAGCCCCAGGCAGTAACAGTCTGCAAAGAGTATCAACAAAAGCACCTACCCATCCTTCCCCAAGCACTCTAAGACAAGCACGCTTGGGAACAGCCCGAGCTGGGCCAGCACACCAAAGCTCCGCGTCCCAGGCACACAGACCAGGCTTTCAGAAGCTTGCAAACCACTGCGAAGTCCCCCTCGCCTCTCTCTTTGCTGATCAGACAGCACGTATTAGTTACCTCTCAGAGGGGAGGAAAGCAGTCTGTTCTGAGCACAGAGATTGCTTCCCCGAAAAAGGCAAGGCTTAAATTAAGACTAGAAGTACTGTACGGCTCAGCCTTTTAAGCTCAGGAAAAACATTTTTGTATTAAATTTAAAAAAAAAGCTGGCAAGAGCGAGGAGCGGAGCTGGAGCAGCAGTCAATGAAAAGCACATGCACTGCAGACCTGGCTGCCAACACAAATTGATGCTTTGAAACAAAGACCACTTGTGTTTGGCTTGAAGATCTTCCACAGCTACTCGGCAGGGGCTGCACAGATTAAAAGGAGACACAGGTAAACACGGGAGAACAGCGCTTGCTGCCAAGTATTTCCCCAGAACAAAGGAATGACCCAAAATGGAGTCCCTGCCTTGACAGAGTGACACGGGTTCATCCTCACTGTGCTGCAATGTGTCAAAGCGGGCAGGGGCAAGAGGAAACATTGGACAAACCTTAGGCATGACTCTATTCAACCTGAATTCAAGCAGCACCCAGTCCCACAGACATGCAGCCCGGACCCTGAGAGCTGCAGCTGCTTAATGCACTGAATGTGCCTCCAACCTCAAGAGCCCACAGGAGCTTCACTACAAGCAGCCTGTGCCTGTCTCCCATGGAGGAGAACATCCAGAAGAAACCCTAGACAACTATTCTTCAGCGCTAACCTCCTTGGGACTGCAGACACTTGTGAGCATCCTGCAAAGGCTCTGTTGCATTCTAGTTTAGCTCCCAAACCAACCCACATCTGTATAAAGCCATGCTTTCCAAGCCTCTCCTCCTTCCCCCTGTCTGCAGAGTGGTACGTTCAGAAGGCACGGGCAGAGTGCAACAGGCGATGGTCTTCCTCACTATGATCCTTCAGTCTGGCCCTTTTTTGTTTAGGGACACCAGCTGTCTGGTCTAAACCAAGCATGAATAGCAACAGTTCCCATCACAATGCTAAGTGGATTTGCTGGCACCATGTGACTTGAGGGAGCAGTGTCCCATCACCTCTCACACAGCACCCAACAGCAATGCAGGAAAACGGCCTGGGGATCAGATCCCCCAGCAACAGGCAATGAAGAGGAGAGACAGAGAGCTGACAGCTCATGAAGGCAAACAGCACAGCAGACCCTGACAGGGCTAGGTTGGATGGAGGAGGTGGAAGTGCAGGAACCTGCCCAGGCCACATCCTCCAAGATCAAAAAGCTGCGTGCTTGCTTTCTCAACTGTGGTTCAATAGCTTTGTCATTCGGAAGTGAGCAAACAGCTTCTAAATGACCCCAGGGTCTCCCACCTTACTCACATTCCCTCTGAACAACTTCCCTAAAGGGCAAGAGATGCACAACATATCTGAACCTCTGCGAGCTCACAAGGACAGCAGGAACAAGATGCAAACCGTGTGCAGAGCCTCCCGACCATGACAAAGCCCAGGGAACAGCCCCTGCTCTAGCAGGCAGCCACAGGAAAAGCCTGAAAACCTGCAGCATCCCTCTCTGCTCCCTGTCAGGTCTCTCTCAGAGAACAAATCCTTCCACACCCAGCAGTGGGATTGCTTCTTCCAGGCAAGCCGGCATACAAGGTGTGCTACGCTCACAGCACAGCCCTTTAACCCCGCTGCGCAATGTAACATCTGCTTTTCTAAGGGACTAAAGGCATTCCCAAGCAGGTCTTGGATGCCATCTGCCAACATCCTCCAAACAAGGAGAAGGGCAAGGAAATAGGCCACCCAGCACGGCACCGCTGCCATGCTGAAATGCACACTGATGCCTGAGAACCAACACTAGCAATTGTCAAATTGTCATTTCTTCATCTCCCTTCCCCTCTGTCCCAAGACATGTTTGATTTCTTATAAAGGTGAAAGACACTACACTTGTCCTTCTCCCACCTCCGGCATGACCATGCCTTCCTCTCCAGAAGGAATCACCATGCCAAAGGCACTTGTTCACCCGGGGAAGTGAATTGGCACAGCCGCCTCTCTCACGTACACAGCAAAACCCACTGTACTACTTCACAGCTTTTGCAAACCCTCTCAAACCCAATGTTAACAGCCCGTGCAATTTAAATCCTCATAAAGGAGAACATTCCTGTGCGTCTGCCAAGCATCTTGTCAGCCTTGCTGCCCTCCAGGCCTCCAAAGAGCTGCCTGTCCCTGTCCCAGCCCATGAGACTGCCACTCGTGTCAGGAGAACGAGACCCGTTTCCTTGGGGTCTGGACAAACAATCGCATGTCCTCCGGTCTCGGGGGGATCGCCCCGCAAACACCGCAGCAGCAACCGCCTTCACAAAGAGCAGGCTTGTACCCGAGTCCCTCTGCTGCTAAATAAGCATTTGTTCCAGGTTCCCAAATATTGAAAGCAGTGGAAACACCCACTGCTAATGTGAAATATTTTGCATTCCAGGCCTGAGAGCTATGCTTGAAAACGTTCAGAGAGGAAAGAGTGTTTATTCACTGGAGAGAGGTGTAGGTCCAGCTATTTACTTAAGTCCACGTGTGCTTGCTAGAAGACAGCTTTGATCTTTGCAGCTCAAACAGCAGACGAATTGCAATGAAGGGAAGAAAAATATTAGTGTAAAGTTACACTAGTAAATACCTGTGACCAGGCCTCACAGCCTTCAGATCTTTTTTAAGTGCCTTATCACTTACGGCCTGACTGGCCCTTGCGTTGTTGCCCGCTGCCCCAAAGCCAGGCTCTTCTCTTCCCACTCCTTTCCTACCTTCTTCCCTCCACCCTCCTTGGGCTCCATGGCCTTTGGAGAAAGCACAGCCTGCCCTCCCAGGACACGTAAGCTTCTTCGTTTGCATGCAACATGGACCAGCCTTTGGTCAAACAAGGCGAGACCTATCCATCTGAGCAACACACAGCCTCCCCTCACCCACCTCTCGTAAGCAAGAGGGCTTCAGCAAACTGGGAGGAAAGGTGCTTCCATCAGCAAGAGCATTCATCATCCAGTGTGTAACTAAATACAGGTGCTTGCTGCAGTTTAAACATCTCCCCATCTGCCTTTAGAAGATGGTCTCATTCCATATCAATTAAGAGATCAAAGGACATCTTTAAAGGATGCAGAACATGACATCCCTCTGGACTGTGCCAGTTCTCAGTGGTCCTGGACCCACTGTGCAGACAAAGAAATGCCTACGGCCACGACTATGAAGTCACCGTGCCTTTGAAGCTCCTGCCACGTCGGGGTTACTTACAGCCTGCACGGACCACTGCCCAAGCACAGACAAGTCCCAAGGGGGATCACGTGCTTTGTAAGAAAAGAATGGTATTAGCTTGTCACTGCTTTGCCCCAAAACAACCCAGAAATGTGCTGAGCAGTACAGCTTTGCAGATGTACAGCTTTTCGGATGTTTACAGCAGCGCTTACTCAGATCAACCATCACAGTACTTGGTCTGGCTGCAGAAAACTCTGAGCTGCTGGAACACAGATGGCAGCTTCTGCTCAAAGAGCAAAAGTCACCCAAGTTGGACTACTGGAAATTTATTTTGGACCCTTTAAACCCAAGAGAAATACTCAGGTCCTCTCTGATCATTCTTGTTCTCAGAGATTTTCCTCTTTAGGAAGAGGCTTGCTAGAGAGCACAAGAAAAGCTCTACCAGACAGAAACACACAGCTCAACATAGGACATGGAGGGACTTCCAGAACAAAATAGACCTTTTGGGGTTTTTTAGCTTTAAAGAAAAGTTGACTCAGCAAATATTTCCTCCGCTAGCATTTCAACCACATGTTCCAGCAGAAGCCAGCACACATCTGGCACGCTGCAGTGTCATTGCCAGAAAGATCACAGCTTCGCTGAGCAACGGAAATGGAGGAACAGGAACCAGCAGTCCAGGCACTGAGCACTCCTGGAACACATACGTGGCACAGGAGGATCACAGAAAGGACCCGCAGGAGCCATGGATACCCCACACTTCACTGGTTGTTCCCCAGCTCTCTCTCCCAACAGCATCCGCAGGCAAAGGGCGACGTTGGCCCACAACCCACAAAACTCACCGCTAGCTCGTAAAACCTAGACATTGAGCTCTACATTTCGGCCACATTGCTGGCATCTGAGATTTTTTTTTTAGTGTCCGTGAGCCGGATGGCAGCCTGTCCCTCCCAGTGCTGTAGGACATGGTCCTGCTGAGCAGGAGAAACGAGGTGGAGAGTACGTGCTTGGAGCAGCACAGGAACTCCAGCAACCAGAGAGGCGAGCGCGCCAGCAGAAAAGGCAGCAGACAGCCCTCACGGGCAGCCCGCGCACCCCAGGTACCCGCACGCTGGCAGGCAGGTGAACGCTGCAGCAGGTCCACAGGGCTCCGTGGCTCCAAACCAGAGCCCAGGCAAAGCATGCACTCCCCCTCCAGAAACAGCCTTCCCAGAAGGCTACCAAGGCAATCGGGCAATTACAGTGCTAATCAGCTAAATTAAGTGTTGCTTTTCGTGCTTATCAGCTGTAAATTGGACGTTACTTGCATGCTGGCAGCAGGGCTCAGCCACAGCTACAGACACGCAAAGAGCAGCAGCGCTATAAATATCTCCCCCTCAGAGGCAGTATCCTCCCCTCCATCCCCAGGTGCTGGACTAACATTGTTTTCCATTTTACAGCAAAAAAAAAAAAATGCAAAGCAAACCAGCAAAGCAGAAGGGACCACCAGCAGATACTGGTGATGCGCAGGACCCCGTCTGCAGGGTTCCCAACCCAAGAGGGCGAGAAACAAGGCGGCGGGGCACGGGGCAGGCGCAGGACCCTTCAAAGCCAGGCTGGAAACCAGCTCACAGCCAAAACCCCGGGCTCCTCAGGCAAGGAAAATGGCGCTAGGAGGCCAGCAAGAGAAACACCACGGAGCGGGGCGAGGGGAGGCGGGCTTGGGCCGTGCAGCTGGGCTCGGGCACGGTGAAAAGCAGCAGCCGGGAAAACCAAGCGGCTGCCCCATAGCCTCTGGGCACAGACGGGGATGGCAGCCCCGGGAAGAGGCTGGCGCACCCCCTGCACAGCACAGAGGGTGGCAAGGTGGCTTGGAGGGGGTGGGGGGCGGACACGGCTCATCCAAATGTGCTCTGCACGGGACAAAACCCCCTCAGCAGTTCGGAGGCCAGTTTCCACGGGTGGGAGCCCGCTGCCTTTTTTTTTTTTTTCTTTTTTTTTTCTCTCCGAGTTTTGCTCTGCTCAGATTTCACGGGAAAACCACCCACCGCTGCACACAAACAGCCTTCCCGGTGTCAGCCCTCACCTCGGGGCTCGGAGAGGCTGCCAGACGGGGCCGAGCCCAACGAGAGGGGGCGGGGAAGGGGGGAGCCGGGAGCCCCCTCCCCGGAGCCCGGCAGCTCTGGGAGCGCCCGCTCGCCGCCCCCCGGCCGGCAAAGGCGCATTTGCACCCCGGCTCATTTAAGCCCGACGGAGCGGGCGGGGAGGGCGAGCCGCCGCACGCCGGGGCGAAGCCGCCGCCACCCTCCAGGGTCGAAGCGACCGGACCCCATCCCCAGCGGGCTCACCGCGCCCCCTCCGCCCCTCCCCGGGGATGGCGGCCGCGGAGCCCCTCCGCCCCCGCCCCGCCGACGGCCCCGGGCGCGGCCCCGCTGAGGGTGGGGGTCGCGAAGCCCCGCCGCCGCAGGCGGGCACCGGGACCCGCATCCCCGGGGCGGCGGCGGCTGCGGGGCTAGGCCCGGCGCGGCCCGGCCCGGCCCGGCCCGGCCCGCACTCACCCAGCAGCAGGAGCGCCCGCACCGCCGCCATCCTCCGCGCCGGTCAGTGCGCTCCCCGGCCCCTGGCCATGCCGCCGCCGCCGCCCCGCCTGCCGCCGCCGCTGGGAGGGGCTTCCGGGGGCGGGGCGGGCACCGGAAACCGGGAGGGGCCCGGGCGGTGGGGAGCGGGGCCCCGCGGGCAGCGCCCGCCTCAGCGCACCCCCTACCTTCCCCCCAAAGGGCGCGGGGGTGCCCCCCGCTCCCCTCCGCAGCGAGCCCCAACGGGAGGTGTCCGGGGCGGCGAGGAGGCAGCGGAGCTCCCCTCCCACCAAGGGGGGCAGGGGCAGAAGCTTTTGTCAGGGGGAGCAGCTGTTTGTTAGGGGGAGATGCTCCCCATCCGTAGCGTCCCTGAGAGGCCCTGTGAAAACAGAGGGGCAGCCAGGAGCTCCGCACGGCCCCTGCCGCACAGGGCATCGCGGGCTCCTTGCTGCTCCTCCGCATTGCCCAAAGTCGGGGCAGGGGTTACAGGCCAGGGGCGTCCTCGCCCGAGGGTGGCCACCGGCTGTGGCAGCTGCAGCTCCAAACACCAGCTTTCCAGTCGGTTTGTTGAGCTTCCAAAATGCTGGCTGCTTTTGGCATTGCGTGGAAGAGCCACCATCAGGCTGCCGGAGAGCTGCTGGATCCGTCACAGAGGATGCTGAAGCCTCGACGCGGGAAAGCCCGTGGCACAGGACTCGGGTGTCCCTGCCTCCCAGAGCTGCACCAGAAACCGTGATTGTCACCAGTTCCCGTGGGGCCTGGGAGACCACGGAGCTGCCCTGGCACAGCGCATGGCTGTGCGGCTTTGCTGGCGGCTGCCTGGTATTGCCGGAGGCTGTGTGGCTTTGCTGGTAGCCGCAGATCAGTCCTCTCATAGGGAAGCCACCGCTTCCTGTCACCGAAAGCTGTTCTGGTTGTGGTTGTGAGACCTCAGAGGAAGTGGCAGCCTGTTCAGCAAGCTCTAGAAAGCAAGTTTTACTTCCACCTGCAAGCTCAGGGCAAGCAAGCAAAGGAGCTGGTGTGTATTAAGAGCAAGGGTCTCTGTCCCACACGTGCTGGCTGACTTTGCTCTCCCACTGACGCTGAGCCATCTGATCCCAGCCTCAAACAGGGGAATTGCTCCTCCTTCCCCAGGAGGGAAGCGAGCATAACATCACCACGCTTACCTGAGGTGCACTTGCCACATCAGCCCTCAGAGCTGCCTGCCGTCGCACCACCTCCCCAGCCCTACCTGCCTTTAGTGCCCCAGGGACAAGAACTGCTCCATCAGGTACCCAGGAAACCACTGTCTGCTCTTGCCGTGCTTGCCCAGACTCTGCCTCAAGCGACCTTGCTCCCTCAAAAGAGGTCATAACACCCTCGGCCCTGCTCTCCTCACAGCCGCAGGCTGGGCAGCCAGGCTCCCTCGCTGCCAGGGGGCAAGCCAGCCGGGACAGCGCACCTGAATGGAGAATGGGGTGGCAGAAGCCACGTGCAGTGCTAGGGCACGGAGACCACAGAGCTGGCCCTGGCCTTCCCCCCTTCCCACCCTCCGGCTGCACAGTAGGGCCAAAGAGCCACAGCCAGAGTTTCAGCAGCAGGAGGCGAGGCACACAGTACACCTCCAGCTGCAGCAGGAGGAAACTCCTTGGGAACCTGGTCAGAAGCAGCCAGAAGTCCCTCCACGCTGAGCCAGTAAAGCACGTCCCCGCAAAGGTACACCACCTGCTGCAGCCAGCCAGCGCGATGCGCAGTCACATTCGAATTCTTGGCCTCCAAGACCGGGTGCCCATGGGCAGTACAGTCAAAAGAGCCAGCTTTTTGCACAGAGGGAAAAAAATGAGGCTAGAAGGAAACACCCATCCAGCAGAAATCCACCGTACCTGCAGTGGAGTGTGGCCACAGCTGTTGGCAGCAGCAACGCGAGCAGCCTGCCCAGCAAAGCAGAGGCTGTGCTCGGCTGAACACGAGGCCATAACCTGGGCAAACGTTAGCTACAGCATTGCAGCCTGGAGCATCTTGAGGAGGGGAAGAGCAAGGCTCTTCCCAAGCCAATCTGGGCACCCCTCCATCCCCACCATCAGTGATCTGCAGCTGCAGTGGTTTGAGCTGGGTTTATTTACTGTTGGCACTGCCAGCTTCCCCCAGGAAAGCTTGATGGTATTCATGGATATGAAACTCATTGATCAATGCACAACAAAACACACAGCGGTGCCGCTGCTGCTGCTGTCAGGGCCTGTCCCTCTCAGCTTGCGGCAGGTCCACAAAACAGCACCGACGGACAAAGGCTGCCAGCGCCCCGGTCCTGGCTGAGGGATGGCGAGTGACAGCCAGGGAAGCACCCAACAGCCCAAAGAGAGCCACCCCAGCAGGAAACATTCAGGATACGCATCTCGCTTGTGGTGAGCCCTTTCCCGCTTCGAATCCCGCTGCCCCTGTAGCAGCATTTCAGTGGCTCCGTTCGGGACAGGGAGCCATTCTCATCGAACCAGGCAAGAGCCCAGAGCCCCACACCTCATACAGAGTCATTTGCCTTCTAGACGCCATCAGCTTGTGGCTCTGCCAACCACAAGCCCCACCAGCGCGCCTGGCACAGCTCTGCAACCCCAGCTCAGGGCTGAGAGAAGCCCAGGTCAGGCTAGCACATTGCACAAGCCCACACGGTTACAGCCTTACACGAGCCCCCACCACGTGCTTCCCACCAGGAGCCTGCTGCGGAGGCTCTCCCCAGTGCCGCTCCAGCCTCAGCCGGCCCCTGCGGGGGCAGGGGAAGTGCAGACCAGGCAGGTTTTCCCCTGGCTGGGCCCTCGCAGGGCAGAGCGCAAACCCACCCCGCAGTCTCCCGGTCTGTCATTTTGTGGGTGGATGGTGGGTCAGGATGTGCATTCGTCTCCTTTGGGTCAGAACTGCCATCTATACCAGGTCCAGTCGCAGGACTGTTTGCGGTCACAGAGGGGACTCACTCTGCTCGGCAGATGAACCAGATCTCATTGCGGCGCTGAGGGATGCTGGGATTTTGATAAACAGCCACGATGTAGGTTTCCCGGAGCACGGCATCTGTAGAGCCCAAGAGCTCCCAGAGGAGACCGATCTCTCGCAGAATCGTCTCCTCAGTGGTCATCCCATAGAAAACCCTGCAGCAAAGGGAGCAAGGTAAGCCAACAGAGCCAGCACATTCCCCCTTTCCACAGCCAAGGCTCCCAGCCCTCTGCCCAAGGAGCCACAGCAGCCATGCAGGGAGCTGATACACCTCTGCTGAGCTGAGAAAATCCCTCTGGTGCTGGGGTCACCTGGTTATAACCCGGAGTGGTGCCCTCTCGGTGATGTGGATCTCGGGGTCCGTGGGAACAGGGGGGGTTTGCTGGAACTCTCCTGGGAGATAATAGGCAGTTACGACCTCACGCTCCAGCTCGGTGCCCTCCTTGGTCAGGTGGATTTCGTTGAGCACTGGGACTGTCATGCCCAGGTAGCAACCTGGAAGGAGGCAGGAAGGCAGGGAGCAGAGTGAGATGGCTGGCTCAGCGGCGGCAGCCCTCCACCCCACCCCGGACGAACAGCGGCAGGGCCCTCCCTCTGTGCAGCCTGCCAGCCCCCGCCTGCACACACCTACAGAGTTCTCCTTGCAGATGTAGCGCATGAGCTTCATGAAGCTCATGGAGACGCTCTGCTCATACATGGGTTCCCCCTTGGTGACACACGCCCACTTCCCAGCTGGGTACCGCCGCTCCTCGTAGGCTGCTTCCTCGCACTGAAACAGGCCACAGACAAGCCAAGTCAGAGTTAAGCACGCTGACAACACTGCAGCACTTGGGTCGCCAAATCAACACTGACGGGCAGAAAGTGAGGCAACAGGACCCTGCCAAAATCAAGACCCTCTGCTAGTCAGCGATGGGCAGGGGAGGCGAGAGAAGGTGAGGGGAACTGGCATCAGAGGCACCTCAGACAAAGACATTTAACATTACTGGGCAAAAGTCAGTGAAAGGAAAAGCACAGAGAGGGAACAGGGTGCAGGGAGGCTTGGAGGTTCCTGGCATGCACAAGGAATGCAGCACATCCTAAGCAGGGGGCACAGGACTTTCCACTCCTCTCCAGTCCCTGTCCTGCCTACTCACAAGGATGTTCCTGATTCCAGGCACTCAGAGGCCTCCAGGAAGGCTGACGTGATTCTCAGGTGCAGTGCCTTTTCCCTGGAGCACTGTGCGCACAGAGGGTAACAAGCAAAAAGCCTCTTGCCCAGTAGCAGGGAAAGCCTGACAGAAAAGCTCTAGCACCCAGAAGAGCTGTGATGGTTGGAACAAAGCTCCTCTCAGATCCTTCTCCCATACCATACCCATACCACAAGAGAAAGAACAGACATGAATCCAGCTGGTGCAGAGGGGACAGCTTTATGGGACAGGTGAGAATCTCTAGTTCCAGCAGAGTTGCCCAGGCTTCTGGATGAATCCAACACAGAAGTGGGGCAGGAGGGAGTGGGGAAATTGCATCTGGATCTGCTCATAGTTCAGCTCATGGCACGGTTCCTTATCACCACAAGAACCACGTAAAGAGGGGTTGGGAAGTTGTAGCCTATCTTCCTGCTCTCAGCTTGTTCTTCAGATAGATTAAAGCGGTTATGAGACAACCTGGTTCCACAGAGCTCAGGGCACCTGTCCAAACTTCTGTGCTCCATGGCTGTGCTGGCAGTGAGCGAGCCAGGAAGTGGTGACCAGCCACAACACTGAGCGCAGCCTCCCTGTGCCCCCACCCAAATTAGGTCTCTACTCAGAAAGCCAAACCAAAGGCAGAAGGAAGGCATTTGGGCTGCTCATGCGCAACAACGGGGTACCAGGAAGACGATTGCCCCAAAACTCTGCAGGCCAGCCAGCATCTGCTTTCTAGATGGGGCCATGCCTGCTATTGTCCCACCAAGCGATGCAGAGCAGGAGCATTTTCCAAGCAAGGAAGATGCCAGTCCCTCTAGACTATTTGCAGCTCTCACCTGCCACACCATCTGCAAATCAGCCTATCAACCCAGCAAGGCATGGTGTCTGGTTCTTCCACAGCCTGATCCCTATATTAAGCACCATCACTCTGGAATTTGAGACCAAGAGAAAGAGTGAAGATGCTTCACAACAGGTCCCTGCAATGTGAGCTGGGCAATCTGGCTGAGCAAGGCTCTGTAGGTGGCATAACTCACTTGCCTTCAAGAGGATGAGGGCTTGTAGCACTGACAGCTCAGGAGGAGCAACCAACCTGCCCGAGCCTGGGAAGCGTGTCCTTAAGAGCCCCAGCTCCAGAGTCCCCTCAGCACTAATGCCAGGAAGTGGCTCCTAACTCCTCACCCAGCCCAAGAGTCAAACTCCAAGAATCCTCCTCAGACACAGAGGGGATGCCTATAGCAGCAAAAGATCTTCAGGCTCCACAAAGTCTTGGGGCCCCATTCCTCCCTGGGGGGCATAGGTAGAGAAGAGCCCAGGCTAAGTCCCTGGGACCCAGAAGAACAGGGAGTGTGGTGAAGCCCCAGTTCAGAGCTGTACAACCCACATGCTCAGGCTTGTTTTACAGGCAGGAGTGCTGGCCCTCAGCCCAGAAGAAATTGGTTAAGCCCTCCTGATAGAGAGGACAATCGACAAATGTCTTCTTGGTAGCAAGCCCAACCAAGCCTGCAAGAGACGCAGGAACCAGTCTGACAAGCGCTTCTTCACAGTTACTTCTCAAAGCTCAGAAGCACCCTTTTGTGCAAGAGATGAGAGGAGGCGTGCGACTTAGCCAGCAAGAACAAGAGATCTTCAGGCAGAAGCTACCATGTTTGGATTGGCTGCTGTGACAAACAACACCACGTGCTCAAGTCTGACGGCCAGCTGAGATCTCCAGCTCAAGCAGTAGCCATGTAACAAGCACAAACACAAACACAAACCCAGCAGGACTTCAAGCTGTGCAACAAAGTGTTTTGAGCAAGGCAGCGAGCAGGCTCTGAACTGAAAATTTACTCCCTTGGATGGGTCCACCCCAGCAGAACAGGCTGCTAAAGGAGGAGGCAGCTGGAAGCCAGGAGACCAGAGAAAGCAGCAAGACCAGCCCAATTTTAAAATAAGGGCTGGGAAGTTGAGCATTGCCGTTACTCAACGGAAGAGAAAATGCGGGAACAGCAGAATGCTGCACCAATCCAGGGTTGCCATCCTGGGTGCAGTGCTTCTGCAGAAACCTCTGCGGGGCCGGTATATGCGAGCCGACGCGCGGCCGCCTTCTCTCCGAGGAAGACGCTCTTCCTGCTCCCCGGGGTCGGCGGCAGCGCCTTGCGCCGGCCTCACCGCGGGCCGGCAGCGGACGACAAGAGCGGAGAGGTGCAGGCCTCACCTTCTCATGCTGCGAGAGGGTAACGTACGGCACGGGCTCGCGAGCCTGGCTGTGCCGGCTCATCTGGACGATCGGGCCCGCCATGTCTGCAAGGCAAAGCACAGGAGAGGCGAGGCTCGCCCGGGCCGGAGAGCAGAGGGAGCCCCGCGGCCCTCCCCGGTAGGTGCCGCCGGGCCCGGAGGCGGCTGGCAGGGCGCTGTCTGTCAGCCCCGGTAGGGTTATCCCGCCCTCCGCGGCCCGGCTCACGGCCCCGCCCGGCTGCGAGGCCTCGGCCTCCGCCGCCGCGCTCACCTCGGGGCAGGCTCACTCGGTGCGTGCTGGCGACGGCCTCCCAGTGGGCGAACAACCGGCTCCGCTCCTCCTCATCCTCCTCCTCCTCCTCCTCATCTTCCCCCTCCGCGTC
>WHYT01016476.1:6898-33354 GCA_009806455.1 Tetrax tetrax | reverse complement strand
GCGCCGAGCTGGGGTGCGCCGGCAGGAGAGGGGCCGGGGCGGGCGGGGGGCACCTGCGGGCGGGTCAGTTGGAGGAGAGCAGGGAGCTGTGGGAGGACAGGTCCATGCTGCTAGCGCTGAGGCCTCTGCTCTCCGCACGGAGGCCCTGGGTGCCCTGGAAAAATACATCGCCCGTGAGGAATCAGTGCCTGCAATCCACGCCCCAAAGCTGCCAGCCCACCCCCTGCACCCCTTGCCTTTCAAGCCAGGACTCCCCCAGGGCCGTTATCAGCCACGTCAGGTACCACCCCTGCCCTCTCTGCTCCCATTCTGTGGCTGGAGGGTTTGCCGAGCTCAGCAGGCAGGGAGGTGATTGCTTCGGGGCAACAACTCAGTTTTGGAGCTATGATCTCAGAAGAGGGGCTGCACAGCTGCCCCGGGGGGTGCAGTGGGGGCACTGGCCCAGGCCACCCCTCGGGAAGGCAGAGCAGCTCCAGCCCCGCACAGCAGCAGGGTACATCTGCATGGATGAACGCCTCCAGTGGGGTCTTGGGCAACACACGTGGGGCTCGCTGTGCCCCTCACCGCTTGTGTCGCTGGCCACGGCCCCCCTAGCCAGCTGTGGGCACACAGCCCCCACCCCAGCGCCTGTTCCTGCATCAGCCCTGCCACCACCCGGTGCTTACCTCAAATGAAGCATCGCTAGACTTGTGCAGGTAATTTAATGATGCAGCTCGTTTCATGCTGCAAGAAAGCAGAGGAGAGCAGGTGTGATCTTGTTATGCCTGGCCAGACCCCCGACCCCCAGGGTGGCAGGGCCCCCGCCTGCCCTGCACCCAGCCTGGCTCTGACAGGCCTGGTCCCTACCTGGTGTTCCTGGGCTCCAGGGGACCATTGCCCTGCAGTTTCTTGACCAACATCTCACTGCTTCTCCGTATCACATCCCGGATTTTCCCCAGGGAGCTGCTGCGCTGGAGGGTGCCACTGCCATCCTGGACACAGAGACACAAGCCGGGGCGATGGCTGAGTGGCACCGAGCAGGCTCTGGCATGCTGCAGATGAGTGGCCAGGGCTGGGCTTGGCTCCAAACACCCTCTTACCCACTTGCGCTGAGGATTTAGCCCCGGCCCACAGCAGGCTGACTGCTTTCTACACAGCTCTCCCTCATCCTGCTTCTCCGCAGGACACGACCACCATGGAGTTGGGGACCCCCAGCACCACCCAGACCGACCCTCCCTCCTGCCCAGTGCAAGCCCAACACCCAGCCACACTGCTGACCTGCACCAGGCCACCAGCATCCCCCACAGCCCTGCTCAAACACAGCGAGCTTCACCTGCAGCCGCTCGGGCAGCAGCTACCAAGGGGGTCCCAGGGGCCAGGGAAGCACCAAGCCCTCATGGGAGCCCCAAGCTTGAAGGTACCTTCATCAGGCCAGTACATGCTGCCAGAACATTCGTTTCAAGGACTCTCTCCTCATCTGCTGCTGGCTGGAGACTATCCTCCCCCTCCCTTGCCCCTCCTCACCATGCCACTGCTATTCCTCCTCTCCATCCAGCACTCGTCCTGATGCCCCTCCTGGTCCTGTATGCGGGGCGTTGCAGGCTCACTCATGTCAGACAAGACCAGTCCACACACACACGCAGCCTTGTCCCACCTCTGACGCCCTCAAGATGACTAGCTTTGAGCCTGCTGAGCAATTCAGGCAGCTCCACCTGGGATGCGTTCATCTGGCTGCACCAACACTGTGTTGCCAAGCAGGCACCGCTGTCCTTGGCCCCCCAGTTTTAGCTGCGCCCAGCCCTGCTAGGTGCCCCAGGGGGGCACTTTGCAGGGGTTTCTTTACAAGTGCCTGCTTTTTCCAAAGACCAAAACCAGCCCTAAACCTTGTTCCCCAGCCTGTTTCCTCCCACATGCCTCCAAAAGTCCCCAGTACTCAGAAAGGCACTCAGCCCTTGACAGGCTCTAGCCCATCTCCTGCATTTAGGTCCACGTGCACGCAAGGCACAGGCTGCCAGCACGACACCACCTCACGCCACTGCGCCACCATGGCACCAACCTCTTCCCCTGTGGCCAGGCACACTCATCACACAAGGCTGTGGCACCACTGCTGTTGTGGTTACTTGTGCTCTGAGGGCCTGGTAACAGCAGTCCTCCCTGCTCCCCATCCCAATGGCTCCTGGCACATCAAGGCAGAAGAAATGAGAGCTAAGGCGACCTTAAAAGCCTTTTGCTCCTTACAAACCTGTGTGGGAGCCCCTTTGTACCACTCCCAAATGACCAAAATGCCCTGTGGCCCAGGCTAGCAGCAGCAATTGCCCCAGGACTGTCCATGCAGGTAAGCAGGGTCCCCGCCTTAGGTCCGTCACCCCCTTGTGCTGACCCTTTATGGGCTCTGGCCCTGGGGAAGGCTTTTCCAACACCTCCCTGCTCCAGTTACCCAAAGCTGATCCAGCCCTAGACCCCTCTCCAACAGCTGAATGGGAATCTTCCTACCAGCAAACCTTTCTCCTGGTATTAATCTCATCTCTTCTTGGATAAGCCAAGTGCATTGAACCTCTTCACTTCCCCATCAGGCTGAAGAGTTTCCAAATTGGGAGCCATGTGCTGTTGCTGCAAGGGACCCACTCATCAGGAATGCAAAGAGCACAAGAAGTATGAGTAAGGTAAACAATTGAACTCCTGCACCTGGCATCCTGGACTGGTTTTGGAGGAGCTGGCCATCAGTATGCAGCACCAGCAAAGAAGGGGGGGGGGTGGTGGCAGGTGGGTGTCTTTTGCCTCCTCATCAGAATTGCACCGGGCCACCACCCTCCCTGTAGGGTACTGCCATGCCAGGCACTGTTCCTTTTGCCGGGGCACACAAGCCGGGGTGGAGAAGGGAATGCAGCTGGGGCAGAGGAGCAGGACCATAGCACAAGGGCAGCAGAATCCGTCCAGGAAGCGTGTTCTGAGGTCACGGCTGGAGGATGGAACCACATTTCCCCAACTGCAGTGATGCAAACCAACTGCAGACCAACACCAAAACGAAATGCTGCTGCATGCTGGGTTAAAAATAGCCTCTCTTCTCTCCCCACTCCCTTTTCTGCAGGGTTATTTTTAACCCGGAACATTTATGGGGCTTGGTTTACCGCAGAGCCCCCACCCCATTGCACCCACCAGGATGAGAGCACTCAAAGAACGAGAAGCGGCTCCAGCACTGAGCTGCTCTCCGATGCGTGCTCCCACCCTGCCTGCTGCATGGAAGCAGAGGACTTGGGCAGGATTTGGCAGGATGTGGTGCACAGCACAGGGGGACACAATGGGGTATTTCTCTGGCTAATGGAAACACCCGTTGGGGAAGGCCCAAGCTCAGGCACCCCAGGGCTACAGAGCTGAAGTTAGTAGCAACCCCAGGTTGGAGGTTAGGGAGAGGCACAGCGGAGTTGGGTCCCTCATCTCCAACACTCAGCCTAGGAGAGGTGCCCTGGGGGCAGCACGTCCCCCTGCACACACGCAGACACCAAGCAGCCCCACACCTGCTCCAGCAGCATTTGGACCCGCCACCCCAGGGCTGACCGACGCTGGCCTACAGAGCATGGAAAGAAGCACAGGGCAGCAGTTTGGGTCTGTCTACCTTTAATCAGAGGTACGGTTGTTACAGCACCAGGTCCAGGGCATGGCAAAGCACAGGGGCAGGTGGCACTGAGGCCTGGATGCGCCCTGCACTAGGGACTTGCCCCTCTCCAGAAGCATGGAGCAGCGCTAGGAGAGAGAGGCAGGGAAGGCACAGCCCTAGAGCACCCAGCCCTGGGCTCCACACCCCGCGGTCCTGAGGACAAACCTCCTTTCAGCAAGCACAAGCTCCCAGAGGAGCAGCATGCATGTGCCCCAAGGCCTCTGCACCACCACGGGAAAGCCAGGCCCAGACAGACACGAGCACATTTAGTATCACAGCCTGCCAAATTACTAGCATGGGAGAAACTACCTAGCTAAATAAATAAGGGGGGGAGGGGGTGGATCCTGCGCTGGCCTCTGGGCTCTGTCCTGCTGGCTGCAGCCTCCCTAGCTTTCTTCCCAGGCAGAAGGGCCAGGGAGATTGACTACAGGAGGTGGGATGAGGGTGTGAGGCTCAAGGCAGTGGTGGTCTAGCCCTGGGAAACATCTCCTTTCCCAGTAGCAACTGACAGCATGAGACCCTGTGCAGACCTGGAGTTCCATCAGAGGCACTGAGCCACCCCCACACACCCCCAGGGTCAGCATTGTCCTCCTAGCAGTGACAGGGTTACAGATTTCCCTACCACTTGACAGCGAGTCACAGCCCCAGGGACCGTACCTGGCAAGCCAAGTCCTGTGTTCGAGAATTGCTCTCCTCCATGAGAACCTGGCCCCTTCTTCTCCTGTGGAAACCTCCCTCCAGCCATCCCATCTGCCCCCACATGCTCAGAGCACCCCAAGCCCCAGCTCTTCCTCTCCTCGCATCCTTCTTCATACTTTTTCCTCCCAACCACTCTGCTCCAAACCAGCCCATTCCCCATCTCAACCACTTCTAATGGCCTGGCCCCTTGCAGAAAAGTTCTCCTACCCTTTCTCTGCCTCCAAGGAACAGCAAACAGCTTCACCCCCACCTCTCCCTCTCCCAGCTGCCACACCTAGGGGGACAAGGGAGCAAGGGGGAGCTGATTCACCCCTTAACGCCATCAGGTGAAGAACTCTGCTACAGCATCAGCTCAGGAGGTTGCAACCAAACATGGTTGTCCTGGCAGGTCCCTGTTCCATGCACGGTCCTTGGCTGTCACACCCCCTCACCTCATCTTGGATGTACAGTAGCTATGCGCTGTCCTACGTTTCTGTGACCCTGCTGAGAGACCCACATGCTGCCCCCGGGTTGCAGAGCTCAGCAGGGAGGAGGATAGCAAGAGAGGGACTGCCTTGTGCTGCAGGGAGAGCCCAGCTCACCAGTGGCCAGCGCAGGTTTGCTACAGGGCACTAACATCAGCTAAGCCTACGGGGAAGAAAGCAACTGGGCACATGACAGCCCTGCCAAGGCCAGGCTTCTCTGTTCCAAAACAGCCCCCCATCTTCGTGCCTCTGTCCTGGCCCCCGCAGAGGTGGAGGGAACAAGCTAGGAGGGTTGAGGATGTCTAATGACGGTGGAGTCGGAGTGAAGTCAATTCCCCGCAGGCCTGGTTCCCAGGGATGTGGAAGGGCAGGCTGGGGGTGGGGGCACGCAAGGGGACGGTGGCCCGTCGCCCTGGCCTGGGGGAGCGGGCAGCTCCTCGCAGATTCTTCCTGCTCTTGCTGGCCATGGGACTGGAGCTGGGCCACGTGGCCAGGCACTCCTCTGCAGGCGTCGCGGTGCCCTCGCGCGCCGGGAGGGTTGGGGGACTGGCGTGGAGTTCTTGCCGAGGAAGGAGGGATGGTGTGGAGGAAAAGTCGGAAGATACAACACAAACATCCAGGTGATTGCGGTGGAGGGGAAAGAGGGAGTCTCGGGAGGCATTTAAGCCTAGTGCACAGAGAGGAGAAAGACACAATTTACAAGGCTGTGAGGTCGTAGGTCACCCAGGGATCAGGTGGGGCAGGGCCCAGGCTGCATGCAGAGACAACGGGCCACGTCTGGGCAGGGAGGAAGTCTTGTGAGGCCGAAACAGCGGGCTCACGTCTTTGCCAGCGCGCTCTAGCAGGCTGGTCAGAACAGCTAGCTCAGGGAGAAACAGCCTGCGCCTCCTGCTCTGAGGGCTCCCTGCTCTGGGGCATGGGGTGCCTACCACAGCCTCAGCGCCACTGAGCTGGTGCCATCCCTGCCCGTACAGCCCAGACCCTGGCTCTCCCAGCCCAATTACCTGGGCAGCAAGTAGCTTGTCCAGGCCCTAGCTTGTCCAGAGCTGCCCTTGGCAGCAGGGCACAGAGGTTGCTGGCACCCTGGGGGCTCCCATAGCCTCGTCTGCCGCAGCTGACAGCTAAGGGATGGCAGCAGAGACAGCCCCGAGGCAGCACGTCCGAGGTCTCTAGACCAGCACAGGGAACAACTGGCCGTGACGGACAGGAGCAGCGGGAGCTGCCTTAGCCTCTTTTGGGGGGAGCTGCAGCCCAGTTGCAGGGCTGCTGGCTGGGGAAAGGAGGCTGGCTATGTGGGCAGCAGGCTGGAAAAGGCACTGAGCATCATGTGGCAGCAGCCATGTCCCCCAGGGTGCTGGGCTAGCCCTCAAGCTCTCTGTCTACAGCTGGCTGGGCCAGGGAAGCCCTGCCAAGCTCCCTGGGGAAGGGTCACATGAGCAGGGACTGTTCCCCCTTGGCTGGGTCAGGCCAGGGGAGAGGGTGGCATTGCCTGCTTGCCTTGGGATGTTCAGCTCAAGAGACCGTCAGGAAAGTCTCCCAGACCATCACCAGTGCAAAGTGCTCCCCCAACACCAACCACAGCCAGGAGGAACCACAGAGAGACCGGCCAGGACAGGGAGCAGGAGATCCTAATCCAAACCTGCAGCCCTCCTTCCATGCTTTTCTAGCCCCTCTACTAAAGAGGGAGTGCAAGGGCTCAGGACTGGTGCCTTGCCAGGGCTAGGCCTCTTTTCATTCCTGATGCCAAGAGATGGGACAGAGGACAGCCCTAGCATCTGGCAGAGCTGTCAGGTCCCCTCAAAGCTCTGCTCCCCAGGTCCCCTCCAGTCACCTCCTGGGTACAATCCACAATCAAGAGAGCCAGCAGGCTTCAGGTTTGGGTGTTGAGGGGCTGTCATGGCAACAGAGAAGAGGAAGGAGGAAGGGAGGGAGCGCATGCGGGTGGGGATGGAGCTGAGCCAGGTGGGGAAGTGTTAGTGACAGCAGATGTGAGGGGGGAGCAAAGGACTCTGTGTGCTCAGTGTGTGTCACCTGTGCCAGGCTGCAACAGCCCCTGGGCACGCAGCTACACTATCCTCTCAGCTAGAGTTTGCAGGAAGAACGGTAAGTGTTAACAGCTCTAGCAGCCCTCAAGCCAAGCACCCACCAGCACCACGTTCACTTGCTGCCTCTTCTCCATCCTCTTCCTTGCAGAAGACAAAAGGCACCTGTTCCAGACCTGGACCACTACCTTCCTCCACACTCAATGCTAGTGACCAAAGTGCCCCTGAGTCTCAGAGGAAACCCAGACAGGCTCAGGTCACCCTGTCTGTACCTAACACTAGCCTCTTTTGCCACCACTAGTCAGCCTGGCTTGGCATCCCACAGAGACCTGCCTTTTACCACATCTGCTTGGCCAGAGCCCACGGAGGGCATGAGACCAGGAGAGGCGAACGGCAAAGACGCTGGCTGCAGACTATTCCCATGTCCTGCAGTCACTCAGTCACAGACACACCGGGTACACACACACACAACCCTCCCCAGGCTCAGCATCGCCTGTGGTGCAGTGCAGGACAGACAGCCAAGTTGCTCACAGAGGCTGTGTGGGCCTGAGGTAAGGCCGACGCTTTCAGCCAGGGCCTCAAGAGGGGAGCAGCAGGTAGAGATGTTAATAAGGTTGTAAGGCTAAGATTAAGGGCAGACCAGGACCAGCTCATGCTGTGCGTTGCCAGGGCCTGGCAGTCCCCTGGAAGCAGGAGCCCTCAGTTGAAGATATCTGGCCTGTACACCAGAAGCCAGGCCCAGACACGCATCTTTGCGGGCTGGCTGGCACATGCCAAGAAAGAGGGGAAGGAAGTGTGCAGGGAACAAATGGAGGCAGACAAGGATGCCACGACAGGCCACGCGGGGACAGCCCTGAGCCAGGCTGTCCCTTCCCTCTGGCAGCCGGCTGAGGCCATTCTTGATGGTGTCTTGTACTTACCCCGCTCCATTCCACGCCCATACTCACTTCCTCGCTACCGTCTGTGGCATTCTCGTACTTGACACCGCCCCCCAGGCTCCGACGTCTCTCTGTGCCATCGCCGTCCTTCAGGATCTCCACCACCTTCGTCTGGTTGATCGGGTCAATGCCCTGCAAGTAGAAAGGGATCAGGAAGCATCGTGTTTTGCCCTTCTGTGTCCTTTCCCTCTAGCGATCTGCTGTGCTTGGTTCCATCCCCTCTCTTGGCCATTGCTCCATCACAGCCAAAACTCTCTAGCACAAAAAGCATGGAGCCAAACGCCATCCTGCACTGAGCAGTCCCTTCTAGGTTCCCAGCTCAGTGAGCCCCTCATCAAGCCATAAACCACCCTGGTGGACAAGGGCTTGCTACCCCAAAGCTGGCAGGTTTTTTTCTTCACATTTCAGTGTGTGAAGGTTTCTGCTGTCCTTCAGTCTTCGTGTTAGGTGCTTACAGCTCCTGCTTTATTATTTGAGGACTGAGAGGATTTAGGGTCAAAGGTACTCTAAGAAATCCATAGTGAGTTCCCTGGACAAAAAATTAGTGGGAAGAAAACATCCCAGTGAGTGCAGATCTCCTCAGTAGCTGACAACGCCCAGTAATCTCCCCTAACCCAGCTGCAGTGTTTCTGCCATGCCTTCTTCCCTACACGTACACATACTGACACCTGCTCCATCCATGCACGCATGCACAACTGCACACATGTACACACGTATGTACCCCTGCAGAAATGCAAGCTCAACCACCAAGGTGTTCTGGTGGTGTTGGGAATGTAAACCAAGGACACCAGAGGCTGCAAGGCCCAGGAGAGTCCCTCACCACACCCCAAGCCAAATGCTGTGCCACGTCCCCTCCACCAGGGAAGGTCCCTCTGGGCTTACCTGCCGCCGAGAGCGAACTGCGCACTCCTCCAAGGTCTCAGCTGCCTCTAGCTTGCCCTGGCGTCGGTAGAGCGCACCCAGGTTCCTCAGAGTGGTGTTCACAGTTGGGCTGCAGTAATAGACAGAAGGTGAGCAGGAGTCCTGGGGCCACTCCCTCCAGAGCCCACAGCTGCCCAGGAACCACCTCTTACCTGCTAACCTTACAGGCCTTGTACCAGCCGCCATACTCAGCGTAGGGAGCACTGTCTCTGTGCTTGCCCTACAGAGTGAAGAGAGATGACACCTGTTAGCCCCGTGCCTGCTGCCATTCTCTGGCCTGTACTCTCCCACTGGGCACCAGGGCCAGGCCCCAGGCTGCACCCCTGCACCAGCCCATCCTTTGGAAACATAATGTGCAAACACAGTGCATAATGTGCAAAGCCCAGCAGGTTGCTGGAGGGAAAGCTGAAAGCTCATTAGCTGCAATAGATCTGGGCCACAAGTAGAAGTGATTTCCCTGCCCCAACAAGGAGCATAATCCCATCTCCTTGCCCCTTCTATGGTACCAAAGGCAGCAGGGATAACGCAGCCCCTCCTCACAGCACTCTAAGAGGATGTGACACCCTCCGCCCTGCCCCAGCATGCAAAAGGAAGACAAAAAACCAAACAAAACCAAACAACCTCAACCAACAAAAACCCACACAGGCATGCCAGGCGGTTTGAGTACTAAACCACTCAACTGTGGCTAGCAAAGGAATCAGCCAGCCACATCCAACCCTTCTGCCTGCAAGGTCAGGCCTGCCCCACAGCAGCTTAGCCCAGCTAGCTATCTCCTCTCCGTGCCCAGCCTTTGCACCCCAAAGCTGGCTGGCTGGCCCTGCCACAGGCAGGAGCAAAGAGGCTGCTGGCTGGAGCAACAGAAGAGAGGGCAGAGCTTGACGCTGAAGGAGAAAGATCTAGGGCCAGGACAAGCTGCTCTGCAGGGCACTGTTGCCCTGGGTCAGTAGGGACCACGGCACCCACAGGCAGGAATGGCCACTACTGCGGGAGCAGGGCTGCCTGTCCACACACCGTGCACCCTGGCGTGTGGGGAGCACTGAGGGTGTGCCATGCCCCTGGCTCTGCACCCACAGGACACACGGGCTGGGCAGAAAGCACCAACCTCAGCCCCGAGCCCAGCAGGGCTGGGAGATTCCCTCGGGCAGGGGCTGTAGCCCAGAAGAAACTGTCCTTACAGGGACCGTCTTTCTAATTCAGTCCCACAGCACTGCTCAGTCTTCACCCCACATGCTGGAGCCTCCCTGAGCCATACACACACGTGGGTTTCCTTGTGCCAGAGCCTGCACAGCCTGGGCCAGACCCCAGGGATCCGAGAGCTCAGGACTCAAAACACCTTTGAAGCTTGCACAGAGGCAGCCCTAAGAGGGTGGCTGAACCCCAGGGGAAATGTGACAAACTCACTGGGGCAGAAAGAGCCTCGCAGGCCAGGGCTGCCAGCTGCGCCCAAGGCCCTGCTATTGGCATGAGCTGGCCTCCCCCCGCTGCCATTGGGAGCAGAGGGAAAGAGGGTTGTGGTGAAAAAAAAATGAAGTGAAGCTCTGCAATGGGGGTTTGATGCTTTTTAATAGGAGATGTGGAAACACAACACAAAGAGCGCAGGAGCCCCAGCCCCTTGGCCAGTACAAGCAGGGACTAGTACAAGCAGGTCTGTGGTTACTGCCACCTGGCCACGAAGACCATGCCAACCATACCATGCCATGGGGCACAAGCACAGCTGTCCTGGGGACAGGAGCCCCAAGGGCAGGGAAGGAGGCTCAGCCCTTGCCCGAGGCTGCAAAACAAATCTCACTCTAACTGTAGGTCCCTGAGCCTGTTCTCTTACCCTGTAGCAAAGATTGCATTATCTGGAGCACAGCTCCACACTACAAGTATCTACTTTTGACCTCTTAATTCTCCAAAGATAACATCAGCAATGTTTGAATCCAAGAGGGGGTAAGGGGACCCTGATCTCTACTCCAACTTTGATTTCTCCTGCACAGGAGGGTGCTGCAGCAAGTGTAATTTCTCTGGAGCAGAGCCTTCATAGCGCAGCAATCAAAGCAGTGCAAGGTGGAGCTGAGCGCTGCCCTGCACTGGGGACCGCACAGAGTGGTTCAGCGGGAAGACACAGCATGCTGGTGGGAGATAGCTGCTAGTGCCCTGCTCTTAGGATGGGACTCATGAGTCACTAAGCCAAACCTGTCAGCCTGCTGTCTGAGCCTGTGTAGGGATGGGGCCTGCTTTGAGGGCAAAGGAAAAGGAGAGAGAGAGCATCTGCTCCCACTGCAGCTAGAAGACTAGACCAGAACCCTTAATTCTGCTTCTTTACCCATCTGCCAAAAAGCAGGTGAGGTCTCAGACTTAGGAAAAGCAGTGGCAGGACTCTGCAGCATTTATCAGCTAAGCCCAGAGCCTGGGCAACAGGAGCAACAGCTTCTTTGCCTCTCAGCTTAGGCCAAGGCAAGCACAACACACATCTATCCTCTTTCAGAGGCCAGGTAGGATGCAGAATAGCTAAGGCTCGCCCTGTGCAGAGATATTTTTCAGGAGGTTTGGTTCCATTTCCTAAGCAAGATGACGGCAACAGTTTCTTCTTGACCTCCATTTTCCTCCAAGCAGCCTCAGGGCTGCTTCAGAAGCAGGTTGCGCTCTGGGTACTAGCAGCTCTTTGGAACAGAGTGCCAAGGCCCTGCAGCACAACCCTCTGCCATCCGCCATCTTCCAGCTTCTGCATGCCCTAGAGGGATCACTAAAGCAAAGAGAGAGAGCATGCAGCCATGGCTGAGAGGCTGAACAACTCCCTGCCCCAGGAAAAGCATCAGGCTCTCTGATGGGCCTTCCCTCCCTGCTGCCCCAAGGAGCAGCCACGCTCTCTCCCCACTCTCCAGATCCCTCCTGGCCTTCATCAGTGGCCATGGCAGCTCTTCAGACTGCGGGAAGGAGGGTCTGGCTATGATAAGAGAGGATCAAAACCTCTGGATTTGCTTCCCCTCCCAGTGCTCTTGCTGCTATCAACGGGCAGCACCACCAGCTCAGACTCACCTTGCTCATCTCCTCTCTCTCCTCTGCATGCATCCAGATTGGCTTGTGTTCATCTGTGTGGGGAAGAATGCAAGACACCTCCGCTCACCACCTCACCCTGTTGCTCTGCCACTTCCACTGGGGCTCTGACTCCTGCACAGCCCAACACTCAATCCCCACAGCCAGCAGCTCACCAGAGGGAAGTGACAAGGCTTCCAGATCCCCCAGCCCCCAGAAAGGCAACTGACATTGCAAGGGCAGGACAGGGGAAGGAAGGAACAAGTCCTCCCATGGGGGAGTACCTGTGCCAGATGTACAGGAGAAACTTCAGCCTATGTCTGGGAATGATGGTAGCACTTGCTGTTCCCCCTTTTAGCCAAAACTATTCCCAACCCAGTAAAGACTGACAGCCAGAGCTCTCCAAGACCCCTTCTGAGAGAAGAGATGGAGCAGCACAACACATTAGAATGGCAGTGTCTCAAGGGCTGTCCAAAGCAGGGGCCCTGCAAGGTGTCCCATCTGCCAGGGGGATACCAGAACCAGCCAAACCCAGGCTGAGAGCTGGGAGGCCAAACTGCTCACCCTTCCCCAGTCCCAATAGCTTCTGCTGTACAAACCATCCACAGAGCCAAACTCCTTCACGTGAGCACGGGTAAGGATCTCCTTATACAGCACCTCTGCATCTTTGTATTTGCCTTGCTTCAGGTAACAGGAGGCCTGCAACCAAGAAAACAGCTCCAGTCCCACTGGGCAACACAAATTAACTCTGCCCCCTCTTGCAGCTATCTCTCTGCATCTTCAAGCACCAGGCAATGCTCACTTTTCCCAAAGCATCACTTCCCAACCCCACACAGCCTTTTCCCAGGGTCTCACCAGATTGTTCTTGGTCTTGGCCACATTGGGGTCATCAGGACCCAAGCAGCTCTCGTAGATCTCCAGGGCCCGGCAGTAATAGTACTCCACCTCGTCGTACTTGCCCTGGTTCTGGCACAGCAGGGCTAGATTGTTCAGCTGCTTGGCCACATCAGGATGGTCTTTGCCTAGGACCTTGGTAATCAAAAGAAGAGAAGCCACAAAAAGTGAACACTTAAAGACTGAAGTGGACTCCTGGAGTTAGTAGACACTGCAGTCCCTCCAGGACATGCCTATGTCACACAGGAGCCAAGGACTAGGTGAGTCCAAGGCAGCAAACACTGGAGACAGGAAAGGTGGTGCTGCAGAATCAGCAGCCAAAGAGATTAGGTAGATCCCGAATCTCCCAGGTGCAGTGAGGTAATAGGGGAAAACCCTCAGAGAGCGCTGGAAGGAAGGAGAGGATGGGAGACCAGTACCTTCTCACGGATCTCCAGGGCTCGCTTACACAGTGGCTCTGCTTCTTTGTACTTCCCTCTCTTGCCGTAGAGAACAGCCAGATTGTTCAAAGTTGCTGCCACCTGCAGAGACATAAGCTTCTCCATGAAACAAAGCAGAATCCAGTGCGACCAAACAAGGAGTGCAAGCAGCAGTAACAGTGACTGTCCCATTTCCTTCATGCCTGCAGTACAGCTGCTTCTGAAGTGAAGCAGGTCCCAAAGCAGAAGGCTACCCTGCCTACATCACAGGATCCAGGAGAAGCCAACTCCTGACAGACCATACTGAACAAGACAGCAGGAAATACTGAAGCAGTAAAACGGAGCTCCACACCATGTGAACAGCACCCCTCACATCACAGAGCACACTGCTGTCCTTGGCAGTCCAGCTGCAGACACACCATAGGGGCACCATTCCAGCCCCAGTGGCACCCACAAGTCAAGGGAAGGGACTGAAAGAGGAGGAAGACACTCACCGCTGGGTGATCTTTGCCCAGAGTCTTCTCACGGATGGAGAGCGCATCATTCAAGAGATGTGCTGCCTCTTTGTATTTATTCTGATCCCTGCAGTGCAAAGCCAACCAGTGATTCAGGATTTGAACACCACAGCCCATGGCAAGCAGAACTGCAAACAACAGTCCTCCTTCCACATAGATCCAGCCCCCACAGCGCTTTCACTTCTCTATTTCCCCTACCTTAGCCACTCCTTAGTTATACTGGGGAGCTTTGCAGTCCCCAAAATGTGTGCCAAAATCTTTTTGAAAGGCAAACCACTGGCAGCTGAGGGAGCTCCCTGTCACCAGAACGTGCTGTCCCAGTACACAGGAGAGGCAGAAAGCTCTCCTGGCCCAGTCCTGCCCTCCTCACCATGCTCACCTGTACACTAGTGCCAGGATGTTGAGCATGGTGGCCACATCAGGGTGATCGTGGCCTGATGTCTTCTCCAGGTCCTCCAGTGCCTGTTTGCAGAGCGGCACAGCCACCTCATAGCGTCCCTGTGAGGCGTACTGGATTACAAGGTTGTGGAGGGTGCGCAAGCGTGCCGGAATCTCATAGCCTCCTTGCTGGGCAGCTGCCACTGCACTGCTGTGCTGGTGGGGCACTGCAGGCACAGAGGAATAAACAAGGGCACAGTTGGCACAGCAGGCTTGAACAGAGAGAGCTAGCAATCATGCATGAGCAAACACTTACATCCAGGACCATGCTCTTCCTCCTCATTTGGGAACAGATCATCCAGGGAGTCCTTGGCAGAGTCTCCTTCCTTCTCCTCCTGAGAGGGTGGCAATCACAATACTGTTAGTTCTCAGAGGCGACAGCAGCAGCCTGGGCTGAGTCAGCTGCCATCTCTCCTCCCTGCTGCAGCTCAACAACCACCTCAACTTCCCCTGTTGTCTCTGCCACCATCTTCCTCCCATCCAACAAAACTAATAAAGCCAAATTTCCCCAACACATGTGGGCATGCTACTCCACGTTCTTCTAGAGACCCTGCCCTATGCAGGCTCCCTTTAGTTACAGGCATTGCTGTGCACGGTAGCTGGGAAGGAGTGAAATCCAGGGCAATGCTATCACTCCTAGGCAATCCTGCTGGTCCAACCTCTCCCATCCCCAAAGGTGGCTGCTTGACAGGACAAGGGCATACCGAAGGTGAGACATCCTCATCATACTTCTTCAGTTGGTTCATGAACTCAAGGTGTTTCTTCTCCTCCTCCAGCTGAGCCACGGTTTGTTCACTGCGCTGCAGCTTCTGCTGGGTGTTGGCAAGCTCATCACGCAGCCACTGGTTCTCCTGGCACAGTCTCCGCACCTGAGCACGCAGCTTCTGCTTCTCCGACTCCACAGCATTCAGATGGTTGGACAATGCCATCATCACCTTGTCAAAAGTTCCAGTCAGTAACTACCACAATCTTTTATTTCCCTTACACGCACGCTTTAGGGCCCACCCTCAGGGTCACGCTGACCTTCTACACTCAGGCCCTTGCTGCTCCTGCAGCTTCTGGGAACAGTCACATGCCCACCTTCCCCCTCAGTCCTGAGTAACACCTAGGGGAGCACCCACCACTCTCACCTGAGCTTCTCCGAGACCCAGTTCAATCATCTCCACTGACTTGCGGAGCAGATTGGATTTCTCATGCACGAGATTAGCTTCTTCATCTTTCTTCAGGCACTTGATGGTCTCCAGTAAGCTATGCAGGATGGAGTTGTGTTCATTCTTGAGTGCCTCCAGCCCTTGCATCACCAACTTGGTGTTGGAAATGATCTCCTCTTGGCTCAACTTGTCCAGTTTCTCCTCCCTTGGGTACACCATGGTGGACATAGTCCTGCTCCTGCAGCCCTACACAGGGAGAGAGAGACAAAACCTGAGCGCCTCAGTGCTGTTTCAGAAAGCCACAACCAGACACAAGTGTCACAGCCTCCTTCAAGCAGCCAGAGACAGCGTTCAACTGGCTGCCCACACTAAGCCGTTCCCCTTCGTTTTCCCCTCTCCCTTTGGCAGCAGGCGGCTGCCAAGGCACGTGTCTCCACTTTCGTGGCACTGAGTGCTGGCAACCAACGCAGGTAGCACACGTGGACACGAGACAAAAAGGCTAGAATCAGTGCTGACCTCCAACACCCCCACACTCCCAGCAGCAAGGAAAGCTGATTTAGCTTCCATTTAAGAGCAGAGATTTGCAGTTGGCAGCTGGGATTGCAATGCACACACCTCCTGCCCACAGACCACTGATGCACAGAGACTGTCAGAGCTCAACACCTCTCCCAACTGCAGAAGAAAGGGAATAGAAAGTGGAGGGATGCCAACTCAAAGATTTCTGCTTCCCCAATGGAAAATCTCCTGGAAGAGCATCTCTCAGACAAGGAGGCATCAGTGGCCTTACGGGGCCAAAGGAAAAATTCCCTGACCAGAACAGCACACTCTGACAATCCCAGCTGCAGCACAGAATGGCCATTGTGGCGATAAGGGACATAACGCCGCCAGCACAAACCGAACGAGGCTGTGAGGGAAAGCTGACTTACACCAACCGCTACAGTTACACTACTGTCACCTCTGCGTGGGTGTCAGCTTGAAACACCAACAGCTTTCCCAGCTCTATCCACCCTGCTGCCAGCCCAAGGACTCCTCAGGAGGGCGTAAGGGCTCTGTGCTCCTTCCCTGTCCCATTCCCCCCTAGTTACAGAACAGGAGAATACCAAGCTACTGCCTTTGCACAAGAACGCCAAGCGCTACAACCCACGCTGTTAGCATGACTGCAAGATCCCTGCATAGAAAATCCAGGAACGAGGGAAATGCAGCAGGCCAGAGGGCGAGAGACATAAGAAGCAGGCAAGACCTCTTACAGCAGATCAACATTACCCTATCTGCTCCACGACTCACTCATCTAACCCTCTCTCGGCCTCCCCCACAGTTGTCCCTCCTGCTGGGCCACCTCAGCAGCCTCTTCTGATTACTCAGTGATGGCAGGAAAGCCACCACCCACCACGCTATCGGTCACCCCAAGGCCAGTCTGCTGCAGGGCTGAAGGCAGCCAGCCGCCATGCCCTGCATGGGCAGCACCTGCCCAGCAGCACGGCCTTGCCGTCTGGAGCTGGCAGGAGGCAGGGCAACCTGAGCACCCAGGGCCTCGGTGACAGAAAGCTGGAAAACTGCCCAGGCACTCCGCAGGAGGAGCTGGGGGAAGAGCTGCCAACAGATTTGTCACTGCCCTCCCGCAGGACCTACCTCAGCATGGTTGGAGCTCTTTGTTCAGCAGCAGCCTTGTGCCTGGTTTACTGAGCGAGCAGAAATGCTGCCCTAGGTACAGGAAGAGAGAGAGCAGAGCTCCTCTGCTTGGCAGGGCTCCTGTCCTCCCCAGCTGTGCGCTCTGCCCAGGGAGGCTCAGGGTGATCCCCCAGCTCAGCTACCACTATCCCTGCCCAGGAGTGGGCCCTAAGCAGCAGAGAGGTCCAGTTTCTTCCTCACAGCAGCACTGAAAGTGAAGATGGCAAACAGTGCTGGGGCAGTTGCTGTAAGTATACACATCTCATTATACCCACCCACTTCCTCCTCCTTAGCCTCATTCTTCCAGAAGTTCCTTGAGTTGTTTTGTAGGCCCGAGTAATCCTTTCAACTCCTCTTTGCTTTCTGTCCCAGTGATGCACATCCATCCCTCAGGAAGGGCAGAAAACTCTTGACACACAACAGAGACTTTACTGAACCTCAGCAGGGCAAAACCATTTCATGTCTCTTGAAGGCTGGGTTCCTATTCACACTTTCAAGCAAGAGCTGAGTCCTCCCCCACCTACCCCAGAGTCACAATGCTGACTTCACATTCACTTAATGATTCAGCATCAGCACCAACCTTGAGCCATGCTTCACTGTATCCTTCACTTTTGGGTACCTGCCATGCTCCATGTGCAGTTACACTGGGCATTGTGCATTTTACACTGAAAAGTCTCACCTGGACTGTGACAATTCCTAATTTGCTTTAGAGAAGACCAGATGACAAGAATGGCATGAAAAGCCTCACTAAGATCAAGATAGAGGGCACAGACTACTGTTTCAAAGAAAGGAATAGAGAGGCTGCCACTCTCATCCTGTTTTCCAATCTGAGTCTCCAGGAACCGGCAGCTAAGCATTCTGGTCCATAATTTCCCTGGTTATTCTTTTTCCCACCTTTATAACACACCTAGGGGGGTGGTCGAGTGCTAAAGTAACAAGGGGAGCCCCACCTGAGGCAGACTTCTGCAGGTGAGCACAATTCAGGAAGAGATGTGTAATGATTCCCAGCTTCAGAGGAAGAGGCTGGCAGCCCAAAGGATGCCAATGCTGCCACATCTGGCAAAGCACTGTTGTCCTGCTCTGAAATGGGTCCAGACAGCCTCCCAGGAAAGCCCAACAGGCACTGATCTGCTTCCACAGAAGCCAAGGTAACAACTGCTAAAGGGTGAAATGGCCCCATCGCTGGTTTCAGCTTATAAGGAAACACAGCCCCAGTCTCAGAAACATGGAAATTAGGAAGTGGGAGTTCTCTGGAGCACAGGCAATGCTTGGGACACAAGGAGATCCCCAGGAGCAGCCTCATACCCAGCATACAACAAAACTAGAGCACTACCCTAAGGCTCACGCAGCTGTGCAGCACAAGTGCCTCTTCATCTGTCCATCTGCGTACTGGGTCTGCTGTGATATGCCAACAGTTTTCATGGAAGCATTACTTATGTCCATACAGAGATCTCCCTGCCACGTTTAAAAAGTACAATACAGACGCACTGGGAAGACGAACATGTTACAAGTCACGACAAAAAGCCACCAGAGCTTGCACCTTGCTAGATGACAGTCACACAAG
The DNA here is from genome assembly GCA_009806455.1 of Tetrax tetrax. Lineage (NCBI taxonomy): Eukaryota > Metazoa > Chordata > Aves > Otidiformes > Otididae > Tetrax > Tetrax tetrax. The sequence continues at coordinate 14,989 of WHYT01016476.1, read as the reverse complement.
ACCCAGATCCATACAAAATCAGCCTCATTAATTCCAGTGTGCACAGAACTACTCCTCAACTGAGAAATTGCTAAGCTGTGTGTTAAACCACCAGTGCATCTACTACAGCAACATCCTGTCTTTCTTCAGCCCTTCCAGCAGAAAAAGCTTTGAGCATTTCACAGTCCTCCCAGCTCAGGTGAATATTAACTCTATCCTAGCCAGAACCAGGACACCACGATCAACTTGTTTTTCAGAATTGTAAAGATTTCTGACTGTCTGAGAAGGGAAAATAATCAAAATATCCTGACCTACAGCACATCAGACTCATCCTACTCTGCAACAGCATCCTCAGATCCTCATGACATACCAATACAGGCTCCTCTTCTCTCGCTGGTTGTGCAAACATCTCTACACAAGCTTGGTCTTTCTCCCCTGTGATGACATCCTAAAAGCTGGGTACCAACATTCTTCCAGCATTCAAGAGCGGACAGGGGATTGTCCAGGCTAGATACAGGGTGCAAAACCTGAGAACAGCACATGGGCTGTTCACTTCCAAGCACTAACAAGAAAACAAAGAGAAGACTTCAGAGAAGTCACTCAAATACTGCTACCTCTTGCACAGCAAAGCAAACCAACAAACACTGGTGGGAGCTGGTTTATTATCCCTGCAAAGTGACAGGTCACCCCTATAGAGCCTTATTTCTAGCTCTTCCCGGTGCTGGCAGGTCAACACTCAGTGTCCAGCCCTCCAGACAGGAAACACGCTCTATGGCAACCGATGCCAAGGTCAGGCAGGCTGAGGCTGCTGTATAAGCACTCTTCCTACTCCCCCACAGCCAGTAAAGGGCACTGAGTGTCCTTTATCCAGGCAGAAAACGCACTCCGAGGTTCCTGCAGAGAGGAGGGGAGACACCATCATTATCCTTTGGCCGGGGGAGGTTCAGATTGGAACGGGAAGAAAGAATGCTCTTCCAATGTAGCTCCCGGTGAGCTGGAGAAACCAGCTCCTAGTTTATCCTGTTACATTCCTCACAGTTCTGCAGGTGTCACGGCCCAAGTCTCCACCAGCACATTTCTGATCTAGTTGGCACATCTTCCCTATTTACAGTGAGCTGCTAGAACAGCCTGGCTGTCCGGCTACACCCATCTCATCTCCCTTCCCTGTCTTCCTGCAGCACTCCTCCAAATGGGAGCAGGGGAGGGAACATGCGTGCATGGAGCTTTGTGGCAGTTGCAGCAATCAGCCAGGAATCCACCAGCTAGCATATCCTGCCAGGCAGAAATCTTCCTCCTCTATTCAAGTGCATAACCGGGAAATCACTGAGCATCAGCAATTTCAGCAGCCCACTTTTCTGTCTCCGAGAACTGCTCCCACATGCAAGAGCTTCAAGAAGAAAGAGCTGGAAGCTTCACTGCTTATATCTTAAACCCAGCTGCCACAATAGAAACAAGGATGCCAGACTAAATGGGTCCACGGGAATCTTAAAGCTTAGATTATGATGCCTAATGTTAGAAGACTACAGAGAGTAAAAAAAAATAAAAAAATACATGCACCAGGGAAATCAGGAGTCAACTACGACAGGACAGAGGCTTCAGGTCTACACGTCTCAACAAATTCAGTTCACTTCACTGTCTCCTCGCATGTCCCTGGACCAAGTATATGTAAGACACAGGGTACCATCACAACTTGCACAAGCAATACTGTCAAGACAATAACTGCAGCTTCCTTCAAACTGCAGATGGCCTGCCAGCACTTTCTGTATAGAAGTGGGCACAGATTTTCAGCAGCAAACTTTTCCGTAGGAGAAGGTGATCCAAGGATATGGTAGTTGCAGAAAAACAGCTAGGTTCTGGAAAAAAGCTTCCTGTGGAAAAGAGGAAGTCTGACCCATAGCAAGTTTGGGAGACAGATGGCAACGGTAGCATTTAAAAATGGAAACACAGCACTTAAAGTCTTATTTTCACAACAATTATCCCAGCCTGATGCTGTGAGACATGCTTTTGCTACCTGGAGAAACAGTAAGGTTACATACTTGGGAAGCAAAACAACTTGATAAAAGCAGGGAGGTGGTTTTTTGTTTTTTTTTTTGCTTTGGATATCTGCCAGCTCATTACTGTTAAATAACAGAAGAAAGGGTCTCTGGAAAGGCTGGTTGACCTCCAACGAAGCCAGAGGCGAGATTGCCAACAGGCAGCTGAGTCTGCATTCCTAAGGGATACTGCAACAAAACCTAGACCCAATAACTTTGACGCTGAAAAATAAATTACAAGCAGTAAAAAGCAAACAGAGTGCCAATGTTGCAACCATCACAGAGGCTGTGTCATGAGCACAAGTTTTCTCCTTATTTTGATACCATAGTGTCAGAAAGCAAACAGAGACTGCACAGCCAGCTGCGCGGCGCCTCTGAGGCTTCCACCGCACAGCCAGGACATATTGACGCTGCCAGGAAACTTGCAGGCTGCCACACTGCTGCCAAAAGAGCCACTGTGCTCAGGCTCACCACCCCAGGCCACCTGCGACACAGCCACGGAAGAGGGACGAACTGGTGCTGCTGAGCGGCATATCCAACAGTCAGCACTTCCAGAGCTGCTCCAACAGGGGTAAAACAAGAAACGTAATCAGCTCTGTATGGTGCACAAGAACTCCACAGCTAAGAGCAGCTGCGCAGACACATGGTAAGGCTTCGGGAACAAAGGCAAGAGAAGGATGTTTTGCAAATGAAGGGACAGATGGGTGCGCAGTCAGCTTCAGGGTAACATGAAGAACTGTAACATGAATAAGAGACAGAAATTAGAGGGCAAATGCTGGGCTCCTAAAAGTAGGAACTGGTGGAATAATTGCAGTATATGGCTCCGTCCTGGGATACGTGCCTGCTGAGGTTCACATAAGGTACAAAGCAGGAACAGTGCTCCCAGATGCTTGTTACCACTGCCAGAAATGCCTGGTACATCGAACGCTCCCCTAGAGCCACCAAGAACACACAAAGAGATCAGTCAGGAGTCAGGACCCTGGGAGTTCATACCCAGCACATCTCTGAGCTGCAATCCCAAAGCCAAAAGATGTCACGCAAACTCTGACATGCATGAGGTCCTCTGCCACCATTTGTCTCTGGCTCATGAGTCACTCAGCTGTCCAAAAAGGGAGCACCTAGAGCCTTATCTTCTGTCCAAAGTTCTTTCCCAACCCCATCCTCCAGCTCGGACCTTTCTTGCACTGCAGACACTCTAGAGAGTCAAATCAACAGACAGATGACTTCAAGTACCATAGCGAGACTGTTACGTTGCAACTTCCTCCCTAATAAATGAGTTATGGCTGTTGTATCACTTGGAAGGGATGCCTAGAGCTCTCTTAGAGGTCTCTGGTCCATCCCCTCACTCAAAGCAGGTATCTGATCAGTTATCTGTGTTTAGCCAAAGGTTGAGTATCTCCCACAACGGAGATACCACAAGCTCTTCAGACCTCTGTCCCATGGCTTAACTATCCTCGTGTGGGAGAAAAAAAATAAATCCTCATCTGAATTCCTTAGATAAACTCCTTATTCCATTTGCCTTTGCTAAACACCACTTCAGAACAAAGGGGCCAGGCACCACAGGGCTAGGAACTGAGCCTAGACCCAGAGGAAGGGAATGCAGCACATGTCTCCTTTCAGCAGGGTCCCATGGGGACAGGTTCCCTCTGTCCCAGAGCGAGAGAGGCAATGCAATCCACCTCCAGCAGCAGAGCAGGGAGCGGAGGCAAGGAGCTGTCTCACTCACATTCTTCTATGCCCCCAAAACAGGACTCTCCTTAGCATCCGCGCACCCCATCACATGGTTTTAAAGCCAATTTCCAAGCCCAGAAAGGCTTCGCGCAACAAGCTTCCCCACGCTTTGGAGTCATCTGTAACTCCGCACAAGTTGACTGTGCTGTTGGAAACAGCCCAGCTCTCCCTATCCCCTGGACAGGGATCAAGGCCAGGATTGCTTCTTTCAGCAGCGGCTGACACATGCCAGCTCTAGCTGAGTGTGAAGCTTCAGGGGTTTTTCTAGATACCAGAAGGCCTGTGTTGAGAAAGTCTGTGCTAACCAGCAGGCTGCAAGAGCCCCAGGGGCTTTTAAGTAGGACTAAGGAACTAGATTTGTAGCTCAAGTGGAAGGCTCTCCCACAAGGAGACAGGAGGCTCCCTTCATGCCCTTTTCCTTCAGCACTAAACACTCCTCTCTCTCCTAGAAGCTTCAGCTCCCCACCACCTACAATCTCTAGCAGAAAACACATCGGAACACAATCTTCCTGAAACTTAGGGCAAGGTGGCGGTAAGCTGGCCTTACAGGGAGTTGGCCACAGTGACTCAGATTCACATCACTACCGAAAGGACCTGGGAGCTTCCCATCTCCCTCCCTCTTTCCAGTCCACAGCTGAAAAGGGCAAGTCAAAAGCTACTAGGGTTTGTTCCGATTGACCAGAGCAAGTGATTTCTGTGTCACCAAAGCATGATGCAATCCCAGTAAGCATATGTGCTCTGAGGAAGACAGAAGAGATGTTCTGATTGGCTTTGTATCAGAGCTCTCATTCCTTTCAAGACTAGAAAGGTCTTACTCCATTCATTAGTAATCAAGGAATACAGACATTGGAGGCAACAAGGGTTTAAAAAAAACAACCAAACAACAAAAAGCCCCAGAACAGCACTGACACGTCCCATTAGCAGAAAGCTATTTTGCCACTTATTGCAGTTCATGCTGTTTACAACCTCAGCTGGCCAGGGAAACATGCACCTTTCTGCGTCACTGGAACCAGAACAGTAGTCTTCACCACCCCCACCAGCAAGCTTGTGCTAGTAGCTCCGAATCAGTTGATAAGACCTTGCTTTTAAACTCTTGCTCATGTCTGCAGCAGCCCACCAAATCCATTCAGCATCTGCTGCGCCTGGGACTACAGCAGAACACCATTAAAATCTGTTTCCAGGCTAGCGGAGACAAAAGCTAAGCAGCTGGAACGAAGCCAGGACAAGCATCTCTCCCTAGCTTCAGAATCTGATTGGGAGCCTCGCTCTGTAAAAGACAGTGAGAGCCATTACCTTGCCCTGACAGCACGGAGCACTATTAAAGCATGCAGAATAACTCCCAGGAGCCAGTGCCTCTGCAGGCATCTGTCTAACGTGAGGGCTATGCACTGGATGTGCCTCAGGAGTACGAGAGATGGCCAGGATGCAGCCTGGACCAGCAAGTGCCCCGGTACCTGCGTACCCTGAAGGGCAGTGGCGTGCCCACACGTTGTACCTGGGGCACCTGCAGAGACCGGCCGACTGCAGCCTGTAGGACTGTGCTATTATTTCCAGAAGCAAACACATCTTGTAAACCGTAACAAGGCAGCCAAATTCACAGAGACAAAGCTCTACCTGCATAATAAGCGTAGGATCTGTTTTACCTCTGGCTCGTCTGACCTGCTGGAGTTTTTGGAGGAGCTACGTGGCTCTTTCCTAGCAAATCAGGCCTTTATCCAGCAACTCTGCCAAGGTCAAAATCTTGCCACATGTCCTTTGTGCCCTGAGAGCCATTTTGATATTCGGGGTTAATGCTGTTGTCCCTACCTGGACATTCCTCCAAAACAGCAGAGGAGAGAATACGTGCTTCCTGCTCGTTCTGCCAACTGCAGGAAAGCTCAGCCATGTTTATTTACCCTGCGTCTGAGCTGGCCAGATCTTTGACCCCATGTGTGCTGAACACCACCCTCCTTCCCCTCACGCAGCGTGGAGGGGCAGGTGCTTTCCATGTCTCCAAGGTGGCACGCGAGACAGGAGACCAAGGGCACTAGAGGAGACCCGAGCGTGGAGCCGCAAGAGTGCCAGATGCCAGCTATGCAGGACACAGGGAAGCCCGCGGTTGCTGGTAACGTGCCGCCGCTTCCCACCATTGTGCAAATTTCTGCCGGCTGCCTGGCCAGAGCGTTCTGCTGCAACGCCATCCCCAGCCCTTCTTCAGACACCTCCTCCCAGCCGCATCCTCTCCCTCCCAGAAGCTTACCAGCAATTGCCCCTCCCTGCCCCCCCCCCGGTTTTGGTAGGGTGCACCTCCACTTCAGAACAGCTTAGTGAGCAGTTTATTAACGGGAGGAAGGTTGGGGGGGGGGGGGGAAACAAGGCTCCGAAAGTTTGAGAGCCGTTGCTGTATGCTAGGAGCTGCCTCCGTCATCGTTTCTCCGGCTTTGTCTGGCAGCGGGAGGCACGCCCGCTGCGTATCCTTGGGGCGAGCGAGCCAGAGAAACCCCTTCATCCCTCCTCAGTATCACCAGAGAGAAATCCTGTGCCCACCTGACTATCCGTAAGCTTCCCAAAGAGAAAAGTTTTCATCAGCTCTGCCCGAAATTACCCTTCAAAGTGGTCCTTTGTTACAGGACGGCTGGGCACCCTGCCCGTCTCAGTCACCGGATGGGAATCCTCCCCCACCCCGCACCGCAGAGGAGCGGTACCTGGCTGCCTGCAGCGGCTTGTCCAGCGTTGGCACTCCCGGAGGCCCCAGCGCCGTGGAGAAGCGCAGGCCGCGGCGATGCACGGCTCCCACGGCGTCTGCCGCGTTGCCCTCCGGTTCCAGCAGAAGCGCAGGCACCAGGCGCTCGGCAGCCAACCACACTGCAGCAGGGGGAGGGGAGAAGATGCAGCCAGGCTCCAGAAACAGGACGGTCGGATGCTCTCCCGGGAGCGCAGAAAGCGCGGTGCACGCCAAGCCCAAGGCTCCCTCCTCAGGGACCAACTGGAGCACCAAGGAGCAGAGCCGAGCCCCCCAGGCTGCCGCTGCCCAAGGGGCTCTACCCCACCACCAGGCTCCTGCTTAGATGGCCAAAGTCACCCCTGTCCTAGACCCAGATAGATCCGCTCCATCCTACGCTCAATCTTGCGGCGAAAGGTTTTACACCCTGTGTGGTATCGTCCCCACTCCTGACCCCATCCCAGCCCCTAAAGCTAAGCAGGTGGAGCTGCAGAGAACCCGCCAGCTGTGCGATCGCTATTGCTGTGCCCACAGAAGTGGCCAGATACAGGACAAGATTGCTGGGAATCCTACTGTGTCAGCACTGCGCAGTGCAGAGCTGGGCCAGGCGCAGCCTGGAAGCGTTTGTTTCATCTCTACATGCTTTCCGCAGAGAGAGGACAAACGCCACAGCACCCAAGGTAGCCAGTGGACTGTTGCTACAACTGTCCTATCCACAGTAACCCGTAACCTTCACAGCGCTCTCTACAACACTTCATGAGCCTCCGACTACCTGCATCTACCTAAGCCAGTGCTTCCTCAGGATTCCTGCCCCACCCCACAGGTTAGGGAGAACGGCTTCAAGCGTCCCAGGAGGGAGCCCAGCCATGTTGACATGCAGGCTCTCTCTTGCCTCATCTCACAACACACACACTTCTTCACTAAAGCATCTTACTGTTCTCCCTTTCCGGGTTCCGGAGGGCAAATCTGGCTGGCTACAGCACTGGGTACACAGCTGCACCACAGTTAAAAAAAAAAAAAATTCACACGAGTTACATAGCAGGAGAGCAAACATGTATTATTTATCTTAGACCGAAAGCCGTTCCTGGCAGTGAAGACACAGCCTAATTATAGAGCAGTGAATCCTGCAGCCTGTGCCCACAGCACCCTGGAAACTGCCACGGCTGGGACTTCAGGCTGTGCCACCGCTGCCACCAAAACCCGCCTCCCCCGGGGCTCCTGGCCTCTGCCAGCCCTCCCTGCGCGGCGGAGAGGAGCACAGGAGCCCGGGCAGCCGGTGCCGCAGGAGCCGGCGGGGTCCCCCGAGCCCAGGACTCGCCCCGGTGCCGGAGAGGGCCGGCTCCCGGCGGCCGCGGGGCGCACCCCGGCCGGCTCCAAAGTCCGCGGAACCAGCGCCCTTATCGCCCTGACCCGACCCACCGGCTCCCGGCACGACGGTCCCGGGCCGGGCGCTGCCCCTCGCCCCCGCTCCCGCTCCCCCGGTGGCCAGGCCGCGCTGCGGCCCCCGGGCCCAGGCCCACAGCGGGCCCCACCCCGCTCCCGCCGCCGCTGGGAGGCCCGGCGCCCCCTCCCCCCGCCATCTCCCCGGTCGGTCGGCCGGTGGGCGGGCCGACGGGGGGCAGGGGGCGACCGGTCGCAGCGGCTATC
>WHYT01016475.1:551303-571766 GCA_009806455.1 Tetrax tetrax | reverse complement strand
TCTATTTTTTCTCTTTTTTTTTTTTTTTTTTTTTTTTCTGTTTTCCCCTTCTTAAATACATTGTCACAGAGGCGTTATCACAGGACATTCTGCTACCAATTGGCTTGGCCTTGGCCAGCAGCGGGTCCGCCCTAGGCCCGGCCGAGTCCTCTGAACAAAGGGGAGCGACTTCTAGCAATTTCCTACAGAAGCTACCACCTTAGGCCCCCCTCACTGAGCAAAACCACAACAGTGTGGAAGCACTGGCAGAGTTTCCTTCAGACCCTTCAGTACGCAGTGGCATGACCAAGATGAATTCAAGGTGCAAGGCAACGTATTTTTATCCAGTGAGCACTAAGAATGAAATTTTTGAGAAAGGCCTGCTTGAAAATTTTTCTGGCCTATTATTTCTTTGTCAGATATTCTTCTTAAAAGCAATGGAACTGTCCCATAAAATGCACTGTTTACTAAGTGCTAAGAATTAAATTGCAGTAGAAAGCTAACTTGGCCAAAGATTTGCTAAATGAATTACTTCCTCTGTACTGCACTTAACTATATCTGAGGATTAGACCTCTATTGTGCTTCTATTTTTAATAGGTTACAGCCATCCAAAAGAATAAAATGGGTATGTGCTAATCTTACAACAATATTGGTAATAATTATTTTTTAAGTAGAGAAATGCTTTAAAGATCTTCAAAGCACTGTTTGTGTTTGCACACAGACCACATCCGAGGCAGGTAGGTACTTACCATCCCCATTTAACAGATGCAAAATTGTTCATAAGTGGCTTGCCTGTGGCTAGAAGGGGTGAAATCAATCTGATTTGTAGAAACCGAATATAATCCTCCAAAAATTGTTTTTAAAATCTGCCGTATTGCCAATAACAGAAGTACAGCAATCACGAATCTGACTTCAGGGGACTGTTTTAATAAATACAATGCTGTGGTTTTTAGCCTGGTTTCCAAAGGAAAGGTGTCTGGGGTAATCTCGCTGCCTGTGTGTGTCTTCCCCTAATTACTTTTGAATCTGTTGTCAGACTTCACTCATTTTTAGCAAATGGAGTGGGGGGAGGGGATGATTCAAAAATAATTAAGTTTCTATGAGCTTCATAAATCTAGGCAACTGGAAGCTTGGCAGAGGCAGTACAAGTGCTTTGATCAAAAGGAAGACGACAGCATATGCTCAGACTTTATTTAGACACCAGAACAGATGTGGGAGAGGGAATGTACGCACGCTCTGACCGGGGAGGGGAGCAGCTGTGCTTGGAACTAAAAAACAGCCATGGGGAGTTGGCATCAGGTGTTCGGATGCCCATGAAAGCACTTGCTTGTGTCACCTTCTGACTTCTGAACCCTCTTTGCTGACTTGATGTGGGTGATTCTCACTGAAACTGCAGTTGTTCTCCTGGGCTGGCTTTTGTGGTGTGGCTTCTCCACGGCTTCTGGACTGCACAGCTAACCGAGCACCTTCCCAGCCTGAGCTGGACCTGCCTGTAATGGTGTTCACACAGGCAGGGAGGTGGGTAGTGGTACACCTGCTCTCTCCACTTGTAGGTCTGCTGGGAATTGCCTTCATCCTGGACAAAGATCAGATCTAAAAGCGGTCAGTGTCCAAGGATAGCCTTTGCATGCCAGTTTTAAGCTGTAATGGGAATATAACTTGCCATTCAGGTCCTCTGTTCTGAACCCTGCACAGGGGGTGGTGGTTCAAAATCCCCGCAGATGTTACCACTCCTTTATTACTCCCTTCTGGGATAATTGAAAGGATCCTTCATTCTTCCTGTGGCACTGTAAAACCAGTAAGTAATGCTCATTCACATTTAGAGCCAAAGTCTCTGTATTTTACCTGCCAAATGAGCTTTCCCCTGTGTTACCATTACATCTCCATAATGCATGACTCTTGAAAATGCCTGGGTTTTGGTTTAATTGGCACGGTTCCCATCAGCAGTCTGATCACGTGCTATGTCACTAGATCAGGACCTGTGAGTCAGTCATTTATGTGTTTCTTTCCCATGGGTTTTCCTGTGCGTTCAGAGTGGTGAAATTGCCACCTGGTTATTACATGAACACTTGTTTGCCAGCCAGTGGAATTCATTGCCCATTGGGGAGCAGCAGAGGATCAGTCCTACAGGATGCATGTCTTTATTTCCTTCTCTGAAAAAGCTGCCACGGGCAGGCAGACCTTGGTGTCCTGACATGACCATGACCTGCGCAGTTACGGTTCCTCATTTCTATCTTTCTCCCGTGGCTGCTGGTGGAGTGGCAGGTGGTGGTGCCGTGCCATGCCATGCTGCGTATTTATCTTGTATTTAATTTCTTTTTCTCACACCTGCAGATACTAGCGCAGTACATAACTCGTTTATCTGAGGTGGTGCATCGGTCAGGTACAACTTCAGTGTCCAGTTGTCTGCACCCAGTGAAACTATGAGGATAGAAAGCTTTGCATAGCGGAAAATGGCAACTTTGCGTGAGTTGCTGGAGTATCCCTAGCGGGTTATCAACAGGCAGATGTATGACTCACTCCAAATGACCTGGAACAAATGAGGCAACAAGTAACTGCTCAGCAATGTTTGAGGTTCCAAACCCTGGGCTGCGTTAGATTAGCAACTGGAAACTGGTTTCTTGTTTATTCACTTTTCCTCTAATCTGAGAAGAGTGATTTAAATCTCACCTTCTGATTTTGGATTACTCTGAAACTTGTAGTGTGTCTAACCTAATTTCGTTGTCTTGATGATATTCTAGTATGTTCCCACATTGTGCTTTGTAAGTTATAAGGGGAATGAGTTCCCAAGCCCTTATTCTGGACGCTCCTTCTTTGCTATAGTCTTCCAAAAGTTGTCTTTATTCATAAATCTGGTTCAGCCTCCACAAAGGGAGTTTCTTTCAGCAGGAACCAGAGCCTGAGAGGTGTAATGGCCTGAGAGGTTGAGGCGCATTGTGGGGCTTTTGCATATCTGTGAAAGAGCTGAGATCTCCCCATCTCGGTATCCTAGACTGCCTCCTGTTCTTCAGTCCATCAGTCCCATACTTTCAGTGCAGTGTTTTGCTTCTGTGACTGTAAAATCTTGGGATGCAGCCAGGTGACATCCATCTGGGATGCTGGTTTTGTTTAAAAAAAAAAACAAACTTGATCTTAAAATAAGCAGTATTTTGTTAGGTATAATAAGGGTGAAACCTTATCTTGCAGTCTTGGAGTCCTGACAAAAATATCTGCTGATATTCTTGGTGCTTTTAATGTGCTATTGTAAAGAAGAAAAAAAAAAAAACTTTTTTTTTTGGCAGGGGCAGCGTGGTTTGTGGCGTTGTTTTCTTTTTTTTTTTTTTTTTTTTTTTTTTTTTTTTTTTTTTTTTTTTTTTTTTTTTTTTTTTTTTTTCTTCTTTGCTTCATCTACATTATGCACAGAGGAAAAGACCAGAAATAATATTCGTCTATGTAATCCCAGAAGACATAGGTGTTCCCAACAGGTATGTTTTAAAGACCTACTGTTTCCAAGGGGTGTTGCAAAGGTATTCCTGAACACAGGGAGTGTCTTGGTACAGATGTGTAGGAGTGATTGCTGCTAGAAGGCTGTATATATGCTGTGTTGAAGGATCATCCGCTGCTTCTGGACCATTGTTGAGTGAGTGGGAAGTGACTGCATATTTTTGGAGTGAAATGACCTCATCCATGGCACTAGGAGAACCAGCAGAGTAGTTAGCACTGGCTGCTTCAGCATGATGTCTTTGAATTTTGAAAGCTTTGACTGAGTTTCTAGCTACCATCTCAGGCTGTATGCATGTGTGTGCTTTCTCTTGCCATCTCACCCTCTCACCACTGATCTTTGGATCAAAGTTGGAGTTTTTCAACAAAGTATGGAGGCAGCAAGAACAACTGCATTTGGCCAGATCGAAGGTCTGTTTAGTTTTATTATCTGCCTGTCTCAGATGGTGGTCAATAGTGGGTGCTTAAAGGAAGGACTGAAGCACAGAACAAGCATGTAGTCATAATTTCCTAGTATGCTTTCTCAGTAAGATTGTCACTTGCATGTAATGTCCTTGCATTTAGTAGCCATTAATGAGATTTACTTGCACTAATTTTCAGAATTGCTTTTGAACCTCTGTAATCTCATGGCATTCACCACATCCTATGTGAGTAAGTTTTACAGTGTAACTGTCTATTGTCCCTTTGGAAAGAACTTCTTCACACAGTGAACCACCCTAGTTGTTTACCTTTGCTGTGCTACTTATGGTTTCATAGATCTTGGTTGTCCTCTCCTCTGGTCGAAGAGTTGCAGCTCTTCTTGTTGTGCTGTGTGGAGAAGGCATTCCAGAAGTTTCGTTGTTTTCATTGCCTTTCTTGAACCTTTTCTTGTTCTGCTCTGTCTTCACAAGTGAGGGGAAATCAGAAACATACCTTACATTCGCGTCTTATCAGGAGGCGAATGTGCAATGGCCTCTATGGTAGGATAGTAATTTTGTTGTTCTCTGTACCTTAATGACTTGCTTAGGAACATAGTTTAGTGGTGGACTTGGCAGTGCTAGGTTAACAGCTGGCCTTGATAATTTTGAAGGTCTTTTCCAACCTAAGCGATTCTATGATTCTATGACTTCTGGTATTTGTTTGGGTTTTTTGGCTATTTTTAATCACCGAGTTGACATTTTCATATTTATTTAACTCAGTGATCTTTCATGTCTAGTGGTAGACAGTTCAGATTCAATCACTGTGAATGCAGTTTGGGACTTTTTGTCATTTTTGTTGCTTTATAGTTAACACTGCATTTCATCTGCCATTTTTACACCAGTCGGTCATGAGGTCTCGAGTTTCAGGAGGTTCGTCTGGAGCTCTCTGCACTTTGTTTCTTTAAAACCTTCAATAATTCAGTATGAGCAACCAACCTTATCACTTCACTTATTCACCTCCACCTCCAGGTCAGGTATATGTTAAACAGCGTGGGCCTGAGTGCTACTCTGGTGACCTGCCTGCAATGAGACCTTGCATTCTTACCTTTTCTTTCTCATCTTTTAAACTTGTTTATCCATGTGAGTACCTTTTATATTTTTTTTTCCCTATGCCAACTTAATTTCTTAATTAAAACTTTGTGTATCTATTTTTATTTTTTTGGTCTTCCTTATCCACATGCTTATGAAGTTCATCAAAAACTCCAATAGGTTCATGAGTTACAACTTTATAAAAGAACAGAGTTCTCTTCAGTGATGGATTACTACAGTTAACAATTCAGCTGTGTCATACTTGAGTTTTGTTTAATTGGCGGCTGAAGACCATCTGGCGCTGGTAACTAGCCAGCGTTAATTTTCTCAGTTTGTGTTACAACTTTTAACTGAAATTCAGTTTGAGACAGTTCTTCTGGAGTCACTCCTGTAAATCCTAAAGAGATAATATAGATACAGAAAATTAATTCAGGTTTTCTGCTGTGATCTCTTCTTTGGTCACTTCATTTACACATTAATTATAAGTCCTGTACATTTCTGGCAGACCTCCTACTCCTGAGAAAAATATAACTTGTTTTATGCTCTTTTAACAAGTTGATCCTCAAAACCTTTTTTTTTGTCCTGTTCACTATAATCTTACATAAAATATGACAGTGTGTTTTGTTTTGTTTATTTTCAGGGTTTTTTTCCTACATGGACATGGCTTTAAATTGTCAGAGAATACCTTTTGGTAGAATGATTAAATGACAAAAGGGTTAAATATGAATTCAGTGAGCCTCCACTATAGTGGTTTTGCCACTTGCAAACACTTTAAATGTGGGCTATGTCTTTGGGGATTTTTTTTTTAATAGCTTTTTTTTAAATTTAGTCTTACTTAAAGAAAATGCAGTGGTACGAGGGGGAAGGTACTGTTCCTCCTCCTGCAGTTCAGTATATCTAGGGCCTGGCAGAATGAATATTTGCAGCGTTTGGAACCAGATCCTGTGTGTTCCTCTGAACCAAGTCAGGAATTACTGTGCCTCTTGTGCATTTCCTTAATAATTGCTCCATGAGGCAATTATTTATGTGTTTAAATGTGTAACTTCTTATCTCATACAGCACCTATGCATAGGGATAGTTGGCATCTTTCATTGTTCAGCTTGCAGCCTCTCTAATCTCCAAGCCTCTTTCAGTATATGACCCTTGCTGTTGTGCTCATGGTTGGTCCCTAGCACCATGCTTTTCCTCTCTCGGCCTAAAACAGTAGTTCATTGGGAATCTGTGTTTCTCATAGGGACTCTGTTATTTCTCTGTGGATGCATGTTTCACTCCCTTGTCTATGGAAGTTGTATCTGTTACTGTTCTGCAGCATATCAGTCTCTACCCCCTAGGTGTTTGATATACCTATCATAGTAATGTTCTTAATCAAATCCAGGGGATGTATGTGTGTGTGTGTGCATGTTAAGACACCTAGTCATCTTTATTTTTATTTTTTTTTTCCCCTCTCCTGTTGGCACTCTTCTGCTTCACTCTTTCACTTCCCATCATTTGAAATTATGGAGCCTTTCTATAGATAACATGTATTTCTGAACAATGTGCTCTTCTGCATCTGCCTTTGATTTAAAATCCTCCTGTAACTTAAAAAGTTGTAGCAACATGGTTCTCTATTGGATTAGGTGAAGAATATCTTTATTGTATAAATTTCCTCTTTTCCCTCTGTTCCAGAAGTTTCCTCAGATGCCATTGGTTCCATAGCTGCTGTACCACATCTGTACCACTCTAACGGTAGGAGTGTTTCAGAGAGCACTACTACTGATCTTGTGGCCTTTAACTTCCTACCTAGTCTACTACTGTCTTGTGTAGGTAGACCATAAAAACAGATCCGCTCTCCTCATATCTTTCTTCACAGCTTGAGAGTCAGCTATTCTTATCCCTTTAGGCTGGTTGGTACCCAGAGATCCCCAACACCACAGATATGAGTGGTTTCAGTGACAGTTCACACTATGGCCTGCCCCCCTCCTTTCTTGTCAAGGTTTTGCTCTGAAACTGCTCCTCTGCTTCATGACAGTTTGATTATTAATTGCTACTTTAAAAAAATCTTGATGGAATTAAACATTTTCCTTCTTGCACTCTCTGAATCCTAATGTAGTATTTCTTTGTGTCCCTCCAGTGCAGGAACAGTTTATTTTCTTTCCCAACTGATTCTGTTTTCTCTCTTTCTCCTCCTTGCACCCCTTTTGTCATCTCCCGGTCCATCCATGCTGATCCAGTCTCTCAGTAACCTTGAAGGCAGCCGCGCTGTATGAAGTGAAGCGGGGCAGCTGTGCACAGGTCTCCATTGTGACATTAAGCTGCTGCAGACACTCAATATATTCAGAGACTGCAAGCCACCAGCAGCCCTGTGCCTTTAGCTCTGTCTCTTCATTCTTAAATGCTCATCCCAAGAGCTGCTTAGAAATGTTATACAACTGCTGTAATTGCCCAATTTTTCTTAAATCCTTTTTCGTCTGTGTCACGCTTCTCACAAACACCATTCATTTCTGAATGAAACAGCATAGGCACAAATGTTCTTTTCTGGAGCTATTAGCTTATTTCTCTTCTAACCTTTTGTATCACTTTTAAGTATTTACGGTGTCTGGAATGCCTTGGCTCCCCACATTTCAGTGCGGCTTTTATCTACTTTGGGCTTAATTTCATTTAATTGGTCCCCTACAAATGCACCTCCTGTCTGTCTCTGGCAAGGGGGTTTGAGAAGAAGGAAATAGTAGGTTTCAGTGTTCAGTACAGATATTAATCTCAGAAGATACGGTAATGGCCAGGTCTTCAATACAGAGCCCTAATTTTACCCTTGTATTTAGCATAGAAATCTGGTTTAGCTGGGAGACGTGTAGCAATTTCAGAAGGGCAATTTGATGCAAAGTTCAGAGAAAACTGTTAAATCTGTCTCTAAAGTAGAGGTCCCTGAAAATGTACCCTAATACAGCATTTCCTTGTGTCCCTTCCCCCAGGAACAGCTTGTTGTAATTCCCCTTCAGACTGTCCTCAGAGTGTAGCTAGCTGCCTCTGAAAAAAGCAGAAGTTGAATAGCCATCTATCAGAAGAACAGAAAATGTGAAGTAAGCAGAATTATTCAACCTTATTGTCTCTGGGGTCTCATGGAAGTTTATTAAGGAACAGAAGGGCCAGTTCTAACTTTTATGGGCCAGGTTTTCTTGAAAATTTAGTGTATTATGTGCTACTTTCCTTATACTGGACGTGTTACACTGGAAACTTGGTTCTGAGTGTGTGGTTCTTCCTCATCCCCCCCACCAAGAACATGATCCCACATGTTCATTAAACAATGATACCTAAACAGTGAGAGGCTGGTTGGCAAATAGTCAATTAATTACACTTTGTAGCTATGAACTTACAGCAAATAGCAGGTTTTTTGCCCCTCCCTGCATTTAGCAAATTATTTGTCATAATTTGCTTAAAAATTTTCACTAGAAAGTTTAAATTCATTTACTTTTATAGTCGGCATGTGGAAAATACTTCCTTTTTGTACCATATTGCAGTGTCTTTGGGGCCTGGAGGCAATTTCCAAACAGACACTTGAGCACATTTTAAAATGGTTACTTTTTCGAAAGGTCTGTGACCTTATCTCTAAAGCTTGATTCTACCAAAATCTATTAAAAGAAAATAAAAAACGAACCACCCACCTGTATTGATCAAATATCAATACTACCCTGCGCTCCAGAAGTGTGCACTTTGAATAGCCTGCATGGCAGAGTGAATTTCTAGTTTTCTTTGCTCAGCATTGCAGAAAATGAGATTACGTCTGAGTTCTGTAGGGCAGAAAAAGATTTAGACAAAGATTTATGCTGTGAAATGTAATCCGAAATGAAGCATCCCTCTTCCCTGTTTTACAACACAGGGAGAAGGGAACATTCAGTGAAACTGAACACTGTCAGATCAATAGCTATTGAAATCTGAAATGGAATATTTATGTAAATAATAAGGCACTGATGATGTACCAAATGAAGGGAAATGTCAACTGGCTTGTTATGTGGTTTGGGCTCGATGTTGCCGTGTTCAGCTAGAAGCGACAGCAGCCTGATGTCGGACCTTGGTTGCTGCAAGCTGAACAAGATTACCTCTTCAAGAGAGACTTGTAGAACCCAGAGGCTGGTGTAGTTTGTTCTGTCGAGAAGAGGTCCTCCTTGCTCCCTCAGAGCCTTGCAGACATGTAGGGTGCCATAGGCTGGCAGAAACCACTAAGAAGGAAGTGGTTTGGGCAAAAAGCTTTGGGAGTAATGAAACAGCTGGGAAAGGTGAGTGAAGATTTTCTTCTGATTTCTCTTGGGTTATATGTATGCCCCAATGGGAATAATTCTTTTTTTTTTCCTGGGAGATGGAGACCTTCTATACAAAATTTCCATATTTTGTGAGGCCAGCATGTAGGAGAGTCTGTGTCGAAGCTGTCAGAGGTGTGACTGAGTCAAGTCATCCATGAGGGCCCATGAGTCCCTTGTCAGGCTTTCACAGTGTCCTTAAACCAAATGCTGATACATCAGTGGCTGCCCTCTGAACACTGTTAGAGTAGATGGAACCTGATGGAAAGTGGCAATTCCCATGTCTTAATGGGCTACTGAATATTCACTCACTCCAAGAAGTGAGGAGGTTGGTTGGACAATATTGGCAGTAGTATCAGAGGAAAGATGAGAGCCAAGCTGAGTTCATAGACCCTTTGGAACAATGTCACCCAGGTACAGTCACCATCCTTGTTGGGCTCTGAGCTGTGTGCCCCAGAGGACTTGCAGGGGGCCAGTGGAAGCACTGAGAACTATAAAACTCTCAAAGTTATGGTAGGGATGGGCTCAGCATTTATTACCCAGCACATTGCAGGACTTGCACCTTAGGGGAAAACCTTATGCTCCCCACCCACCTCAACAGTGGAGCACTGTTATATATCAGAATGATGTCTCAGAAGAGAAAACCATTCATACTCTCCAAAAATAAAAATATCTCATAAACAACATAATCAGTCTGTTCTTCTGCAGTCAATAGCGTTTATATGCATGAAAGAGGGGAGATTTATGAAATGCATACTGTATAGTGCTTTGTTGCGTATTAGTAACACGTTCCAGATCTTGATGATTGGACTGCATCAAGCAGCCATAATACAAAGGATGCCATCGATAACCCTTTCTACCAGTAATTTCACTTCAGGGTGAGCGGAGTTACAGCTTTCTGGTTATGAAAGAGCTGAGATGCAGCTTGAGACTGAAAACTTCCTTCTGCAAAGATTCCCAGACATCAGCTTGCTTAGAAATGAATACACAAGAGTTACAGCATTACATTTATTCAGTCTTTTAAAATTTCTCTCATGAATACAATATTCGTCCATGTCTGCCAACTCTGCACCTTTTATGGTCCTTTCAGCTCCTTAGGAAAGAAAGATGGGCAAGTAGGAAAAAAAAATAATCTATTAAATTATTTGGAACTCATTCACATAAGGATTTGCCATTTATTTAAAGACATGAAAGCTGTGCAAGCCTTTAATTCTGCATCTGAGATGCCCTGACTTGCAGCAGGGAACAGAGCAGATGTATAATTTTTTTTTTTTTTTTGTGAATATGGATGTTCTTACCTGATACCACTGAGCACCAGGGTGAAAATTGACCATGAAACATCTTAAAGAAGGATTGTCAGTAACAGATGTTTCTGATATGATATTAAGTGGAATTCCTTAGATTTAAAAGTGTACTGTAAGCCAAGCCATTAAGGAGGCTCTATGACATTCAAATTGCTTGTCATCTTCTTGATATAGTTGATGCTATGCTCCTAGTCGCTGTGGGTGGGTCCATAGAGAACTTCGTAATAATTTCTACTTCCAGCTGACAATCTGGTACGTTTGTGTTACAACACTGGAGTGAGGCAGATAACCCTATTTGCTGCTCTCTGTGTTAATTCTATTTTAGCGATGAAATATGGGATGTACAAATATATAAAGAGTTCCAATAGCATCTGACAGTTTCCAAAAATTGTGTGGGAAGACAGTTGGAGAAGAGTATAATCAAATTACTTGTATATCTGAAGCATTTAATCTTTTTTGTTCCATGAAAGTGTTCCTGGCCTTCTGCACCTGTCATGTAGCTGTTCCTATAGCTAGGAATTTAAAGTATTCTGAAGTGAGTTTTATTTTGGTAATGTCTGACCCACTATGATTTTTCTTATGTAGTGTTTGTCCTATTTCCCTGTTACGAGATAGCAGGTACTTACCATGCAACTCTTTCCACAGTGAGTTTACATGCTTTCAGTGTGAGATGACATGAAGTTTTGTCTTCTACCCGCCATTCAAATGAAGTTCGTAATGTATTAACAAAGAAATCAGTTTCACTTGCTCAAACTCATTTATGGAACAAAAAATATTAAAATATAAAAGAGAAGCATTGAGAAGATTTCACTTACAGACTTACGTGCTTGTTTACTTTCTGCCACTGAAAGATGGATCTTACTTTTTTTTTTAAATTGCGTCTATATTTCTTCTAGTTGCAGCAGCAGTAAAAAAAAGCCACTACTCATTGCTACCTGTTAACAGCAGAACAACTTTCTTCCTCTTTAGAAAATAAATTAATTATTTTTAAATGGAAATAACTGCCTGTGAGGACTAATGAATTGTTCTGCACATATATAGTTTGCTATTTTCCATTATTATTTACTTGGTTCTAAGTAGCCCTTCCACGGGGCTGATGAGTATATTTTGGTAGTCTGTTTGCAGAAATATTGGAGAAAGATAGCTAATATGATGATATTAATGCAAATTGACATACACAGAAATTGGTGTCAGAAAAATGAAGCAGGGGACTTTACTGTGTAGTTAGACAGCAAGCAAACCTCTCTTTCACTCTCTGGATGAATTTGCAAAATGCAAGTGGTGATTTCAGTTGGTTGACTTGTTTCCCAGAATGGGGCTCCTCAAAAGGACTTAGCTTTCCAGGAGAGCAGGGCTCAAAAGAGCGTGTGTGGCTCATTTGTTTGCTTTTTATTAATCAGCACTTGTTGCTGTGCCCTAAGCTGGGCATCTGGAGACAGTCACAATCCTTACCTGGTTATGAAAACCTTTACTTATTGTCGGATCCGTGAATAAAACCCATGTAGATAGGTTTCATTGTGTTTCTTCTGTGACAGAGAAGGTGGAAATAGCAAAAATGTCGATCATTTTGATACTGAAAGATGAATCTGCTCCATATTATGAGGGAATAAATGTACCCAGAACATCAGTTCACTTAGATATCACCTTTATGTCCCCCCCACTTCCCAACCAAGAACAACAGCTTTCCAGGTTAGCAGCCCAGGAGACTTCCCTGGGGTCCCAGCCCGCAGGGAAGGACAGGAGCATGCCAGTGGTGGCCCCAGTAGAGGCTCTCTAGAGAGCAGGTCAGTGGAAGGTTACTTTGCCTTTTTCCCCCTCCTTCTGAAAGGGCTAAATAGTATCCAACTTCCTTTTTTTTTTTTTAAGAATTAAGAAGGGGAGAACAGTTAAGCAACTGCTGTCAGGGAAGGAAGAAACCAGACTGCCCTTCTTGTAGGTGGGGACGATGCCTCCCATGCTGTGCCGGGCTGCACAGTTTGGTCCTAATCCAGCTTCTGAGGCTGCCTGGGAAAGGTGTGCCGTGACAAGCTTGATGTGTGCTGTACATACCATACATGTTGCTTTGTCAGCTGGCATTACTTTACGCAAGCTCTTAGAACGAAATGGAGGAATTTAATAGAGTGTCTGATAGGGAACTGCAAGAAGGCAATTTAGAAATGCAATAATAAAATGGTTGCTACTGACTGGAGTCTTGCTCACAGTGAATTACCGCAAATATATTTGCTGTTTCTGATTCTACAGTGGTTCCTCTAATTACATCTTTGCCTTAAAGGGACAGTAGTTCTCCGTCAGCTTGTTCAAATTGGGTCTGGAGACAAGATGACAAAATGTCGTCCCCCTTACAGTGAAAGAAGCCAACTAGAAAAAACACCAGTTCCTTAATCGCAGTTGCTGATTACCCATGAAAAGTAGGATTTTGTCTGTATTGCTGCAGGGGTTGACTTCCACGCACTTGTCTCTCCAGGCACATTAAATGACCTTGAAGGCAAGGGAGTGAGTGATGAATATTTATTCTGTTTATTAGCTTGAAAAAGCAATAACTATAAGCAGATCAGCAAGAGACAGACTGACAATATGTGTATGTCTAACTGCTGTGAAAAATGAAGAACATGTAGCTTTGCCAAGTAAGATCTTGTTCCTTGCTGTAGTCAGGGATGTCTGGTTTTAAAGGAGGTGCATAGGGAAATAGAGGTGTTGAACTGGATTTAATTCATACTGGTTTTTTTAAGCTGACATCACTCTGTACTGTGCAAGCACAGGAGGGTTTGCTATGTATGTAGGCCTTCTTCAGAGACACTTGGTTGGCAACTGTCTTCCCACAAGTGGTGAGGGGAACGTGAGATTATATTTTATCTCTATGCAATGTGAGGTTAGATCGTTATGAGCTGTCCGGGTGCTTGAAGAGCCTGTCCAGCTGACAACAGTCGCAATGTTGGCAGCACTCCAGAAAGAAGAAACGGTATACGGTATCCCCTTTATTCACACCCCCCTGAAAATCTCTGCACCTGGCCTGCATCTGATCCGGTACTCATAGCAACAGTAACTGGTAACACGGATGTTGTGCGCATAGGGGCTCGCAGCTGAGACTGCGGCCTCCACGCTGAGACCTCTTCGTGCTATTTGCTGCCATTGGCATGCACCACGGCGAGAGCTTAGGCGCCACTAGCAATTTCCAGCTCTGCAGCGCAGCCGTAGATCACACAGCACTTTCTGTAGTGTCTAATAGGCAAGGTAATGCCAGGGGAATATACTCTTTAGGAGAAAATAAAGTGATTAGACCAGTGCAGCTCATTTTTGTTTGTAGATCTATGGTACCCCTTGTGCTCCAGGAGAGTTGGTTTCGGACAGGAGACTTCTGCGAGTGGTAATTGGTTTTCCATAACGGATGGGACAACTGCTGATGGGCCTCAACAAAACACTGCCTGCGCTGGAATTAAAGCAGTAACAACCGCTGCGGCTTGCTTTATGGCCTTACTGGTTCTATGCGTCACTTTTTTCCTCAGGATACAACAAATTAATACATGAATTTCCCTTAGTGCCCAGGCTATCCTAATTGTAACTGGAATAAACCCAGAATTGAAAGTCTTTTAGGCTAGGGGCTGTGAAAGATGTGATTAATCTGGACCTGTTCCAGTGGGTATATTCTAGTATACTACTTACTGGACTATCATTTCTATATAAAGACAATGAAAAATAAGGGGAGTGCTCAGTAGAGAAAAGTAGACCTTTTCTAAAAAGTCTTTAAAAAATAAAAATACCAGGACCCAGATCCAGGAACTTAATTGTATTAATAATATTTGGAAATCCTGTTCTCCCGTATTTCCCAGGGAAGAACCTTCCTGAATAGCCTGAGCTGTTGCATCTGGATTTATGTGCCATTTTTAGGCAGGGAAGAAATAGAAAATCTTAACTGCAAGCTTAGCAAGCAAATTAAACAAAAAAGATGTGTTCAGAGGTCCTAATTTTAGTGGTTTAGATATCTACAATTTTGGTCCAGTCAGCAGAATTCCCTTGGTGGCTGCTATTTGAAGAAATGCTTTCTTTAAGTTTTCGCTGCTGTTACTCCCTGTTGCCCCCTGCCTTACCTCCTGTTTCCTTGCCTGCCTGCCTTTTCAGTGTCTCTTTTCCCTTTTTTTAAATCTCAGTTGTTGAGTGAGGACCTGTCACACAAAAACATTGGCCACATACACAAATCATTCTAACAAGCACTGCCTTTTGGCAACTTTTTCTACTTCCAAGGAGGAATTTGCACTGGATTGCTGATGCTGTTGCTAAGAGCACGCTATGCCGTGGTCTCAGCTGCCAGTCATCCTACAAGCCTGCAGTTCCCCACATTTAGCATCCTTAATAGAAATATTTAAAAAGTTTTTTTTTCTTCATAGTAACTAGATACTTAAGTTTGAACTTTAACTGAGAATGAACTTTGCTACTTAATGCTCCTTACATCGTGTGTTGCAGGTGTACCCATGGTAGTAACCTCTTAGTGTAATGGTACTGCCCTGCGGTACTAATTCTCCATATTAGAACAACTATTGGTATGCGTGGTGTACCTGGTGCCATTCAAGTATTATTCTCAATCAGCATGAAGCTCTTAATACTTTTAATCCAACATAGGTTTTCTTAAGCTGGTCTAAAGTACTAGGTGCTGGCCTCTGTCGTTATTGCCACCACTATGTTTAAATTACAAAGCCACTGAAATAAATTTACACAAATTAAATACTTGGGGTAGGTTGCAGTGCAGCTGATATGCGTCTTCCAACCCTTTCGGGGTGGATCCTGGTTCTGGCATCTTTCATTAAGAGGCTGAATGCATTCTTGGCTGATGGCAATGTGTTTGTTAGTTTTTAAGCAGTTACTTGGCAATTGCAAATCAATGTGTCTTTCTAAGCACTGAGTGGGAGGCAGATCAGTGTGACTCAACCGCATTTGCACTGCTATCAAAAACATGTACTGACACAGTGCTCCAATAATTTTATGACCTTCTCTGCAAATGGGTACAGTGTGTTTGTTGGTTGAGATCTTTAAGAATGGCTTAGCTAATGTATGCATTAAGAGGGGTAATGAAATGTGTCTTTCTCCACTGGTTCCTTTTCATTACACTGGAAAATGAGCTTTAGTTTGCTTTGGTTGCGCTACTTTATAAAGCTATGTATGCTTCTTGCACTTCCGTTTAGAGGGAAAAAAAAAATTAAAGTCCTCAGACTGGCTAATGACATAGAGAGAGAAACACGGTCATTAGCTGGAGTGGTGGCTGGCTCCTGAGCCAACTCCTCCACCGTAAGGAAGCATTTGATGCTCTTAGGAGACTTGCTTTTTGCACTGGGTAATGGTTCTGTTTATTGAGTTTGCGCAAATGCATTTGATTTAGTCAATTTAGGCTCTGCATTTAAGCAAATTACAAGTTAGGACTTGATCAGTGAGAGGTAAATTAGTTTGAATGCATATAAAAGGATCTCGCTGAGGGTAAATTTACAGCCAAACCATTACATGGAAATCATAATGTGCAGTGCATGTCAGGTTTGATAAACGCCCTTATCTTGAAGAGTGCTTGCATTTGACCAACTGCAGAACTGAAGTGCTCTTATGTCTGCTGTCTTGAACTGGCTCAGGAGGGAAAAATATCTCCAAAGTTGGAATTACTAAATTTAAAAAGGACAAGCTGAAGAATCCTTGCAAGTGTATGAGCTACTCAGCACTTCTGCTAAACTACCTAACTCTTTTTCCTCTGCTCCCGGGTCTTCCCTCCACTGGGAGATGTGCCAGCTACGGGCACAGAGTGCTGACACATGGTAGGGCAAGGCGTAGTCAGAGGACAAACCTCATGCACAAACACAAACGGGGAATTACTGGCTAGGCCATTGCTCTGCAAATAGGAGAGGATGAACCAGGTGGCCTCTTCAAGCCCTTTCTACTGTGTGCTGGGGTTTTGGTTGTTTGGGGTTTTCTTCACCGCAAGGCTGTTTCCTCTAGAGCTAGGCCTATCCACATCTCTTTCAAGAGTATCCCCACGGTACAGGAAAAGACTTATTTTGCTTTCTTGATTGCCCCAAATCAGCCACATAAGAAGTGGCAGAAAAACTCAAGCAGCCAAACAGTTTTTGATTTTGTAATTCAGAAGAAAAAAATCAGAAAATATAGTATCTCTATGAAGAAAGAAACCTGTTGTTCTTACTAAGGTGACTAATTATAGAGTATCAGTGCAAAATAATAGCTATCAATCAGTCAAAACTGTCAGTTCTTCTATACCACAAAACAGGATATTACAAAGATGTCACACCACAAAGTGAAAGAAGAAATGTTTTATTAAAACCACCATGGAAAAGAGAAGTGCCAGTAAAACAAACAAAAAAAAATTTCAAAAATGTTTGGCAGGGGGGAACAGAAAATGGTCCATGGACTAGGCAGCTAAATGGTAAACTTAATTCTCCATCTGTTCTAGTACTTCTAACAGCTCCTAAGTAGCAACAACATCCAGTGTCTTTTATGGAATCCCGTTTTAGAGACTTCACAACCCAATGTGCCACTGCCAACTGGTGTTTGAGAGCACACTGGTGTTTCAATTAAGTATATAAAACTGCTTGGAGGCTTAAAATAGCATATGCCTTATAGACAATGTATACAAAGGCGTGATTGTGCATTGTGGCTGTGCTTGCCTTAGTCTTGCACTGAATGTGTTGTTAGCATCTTGTAACTTGGCCTTAGAGCTATGATATGGATGAACACTGAGCTTACTGTACCTCTTTAAACCTTACCTTACTGGATTAAGGTGGCTATGTTGGATTTTGGTCATTGATGACTGCTTAATCCTTCTTTAATGTAATTGGAATGCAGAACTGCTGTCTTTAGTTCTTATTTTCAAGTGTGTTGTCTGGATACAGGGTTTTTTCCTGCTCCATTATCCCTTTATAGGATGTACACTAAGCAAGTTAGTAATGTGATAAGCAGTGTTGAATTTTCTGGCCCAAAATAATTTAGAAAAAAAACAAAACAAACCAACTCCAGAACACTGTTGAAAAACCTACCTATAGCTGTAACAATTAGGTGCTTGTTGAACAGCTGTAATCTTCAGGAGGGTATACAGTAGAGCATATACAGACACACTTTGAGCAGACTTTTATCATACATATTTTCATTCTTTAATTGACATGAGAAAAGCCAGAAACAAACCACTGTGAGCCGGTTTGGGTCTGGCCCTGCTGCAGACTTGCAGGTCAAGTACTCCCATCTGTAGCAACCCTTTTCTCTGCCCTGCTATAACGGCATTCCTGACCTGCTTCTTTCCTTCTCCGAGCTGTCTGCTTGGCTGTAGGAACATGTGCGTAATCTCGTTTTTAGAAGCCATTTCAGCGTTTTGCACGTTGTAACCTTTTTCTTCAGTGTGCACCAGCTGTATGCAGCATCAGATGAAAGCTGGGTTTTCTCATTTAGGGCAACCCACTTGCAGGTAGTTTTTGTCTGGGGAGTTTGCTCTTCTGTCCAGCTGTCTGAGGCCTGGAGGAGATGCAGGAGATGCAGTATTAGCAGTACCCTGGCCTTTCAACCTTGAGACTTCCCACAAGACAGCAGTTTTGTAACAGCTGTCAGAAGTTACTTAGATTTTTCTGACTTGCCTCAATATCAGTGAATTCTCAAATTTGCTCAGCAATTCCAGCCAAATTCATCCCCTTTGTTAAACTTTCTATTACTTAATGGGGAGATTTGTGCAATTGTCAAAATGGACTTGAATAGTAGTAGTAACGCAGCCATTAGCAGAACTAAACGGGCTTGAGGAACTACATATGAAAGGTTAATTTCTTAAAATGCTGCAGCACTGTGACTAAGATCTAAGTAGTTGCACTTGTAGCTCAGGCTTACTGGGGAGTTCATTCCTTTGTGGAAAAGAAACAGGCTAGTGAGCCTGTCTGCAGCTTCTGGAGTGACCAAAGTTTGCTGCTTGTTGGTGACGGGCACAGCCTGGACATGCAGCCCCCTTGTCTCAGTTGATGGATCAGCTGTAGCATTTGGATTCCAGGGCAGCAGGAGCCAGAAGAGCTCTGGAGGTGGCATTTGCAGATATGGTGAATGAGAGCCTGTTGTTTCCTCTGGTCATTTGAAGTAAAAAAACCTGTAGTTTGATGGGTATATCAATAACGGATTGACATGACATATTTGCTTCCATGCAGCAATTTTTCTTATCAGCTGAAGATTTACTCCGACCTCAGTTGTAGGACATCATAGTTGTCCACAAGGCAGAGAAAGAAAAAGGCAAGAAAAAAAATAAGAGAAGCAATGACTTTCCCTCAAACAAATTTAACAGAAAAATAGATTTTTAAAAGAAAGAGGAATGAAATAGAGGTGTTGGATGAACAGATGGTAAATAAGAAATACAGAACAACTTGTAGTATTTGCATCTTTTTTGAATTTTTCATGTGGGATAAAACAATGAGACCTGTATAGATATCAGTCTATGCTGTCTTAGACCTGTCTATACCCCCAGACATCTCAGTGCTTAAGACAACTCTAAATTCAAATCTCTGAAAGTTGTGGAGGAAAGGGCCCTGATTTTTATTCCAGCTAACCTTATGCCCCTGAGGGACAGAAGCCTACATTGCTCCACGTGCTGTGTTCCCTCAGTGTGGAGTGATGGGCACGCATGCAGGCAGTTTTTCCTCTCCCAGGGAGCCAATCTTTTGACATGAAACTCAGAGAAAGAGTGAGGCCTCTGGCTGGTTAAATCAAATTCATGTTATATAGTAGTACAGAATCATAATGAAGAAAACCACAGGAAATTTAGCTACTCTAGGGCCTCAACTGCCAGTCATCCTTCCTTGCTCATGCCGACTAGAAGTACTGAAGTTGTCAAAATAAATTATGATTAAAAGGGGAGATGTCACAGCAGATTATTCAGCTTTGTGAAATATTTCATAATACTATATATCATAAAAGTTAGTCTTTGAAATTCTAGGCATCTACTTTCATTATTTTTGTTATTACAGAGTGTTAGATAAAAATGAGGCAAGCAGAAAGCATTAGTTTAATTTTGTACTTAGACATCCTTTTGAAAAAGAAGGGGAAAAGGAGATGACTCTAGCATTAGGAAAGTTTTGTGCAGTTCTCTTCAAAATAATTAACTCCACAGCCAGGGAAAATTGTGAGACTGTGTTAGATCTGGGCTAAATGTTCTGATATTGGTCCCAGTGGGAGCATGAAAAGTGTATGAGCATTGACTGTTGGAGATGTTTCCCTAGGATTTTCTTTCTTTGCTTACAGTAGATATTTTAGTTTCTGAAGTGCTGTCATTTTATGCTATGTTGTCCACTAAACTTGAAATGGAAAGCTTTGGTTTTTTAGAGTTGAAATAGATGCATCCTATCGGGACTTATCTGGGATTTCAGGTACCTGAAGAAATTATTTGTACTCTCAAGTATGAAGAATAACAGCATAGAAATAGATAGGCTGGATAATTTGGCGGTTTGTTTCAATTCCATTGTGTGATACATCAGCAGTATATTTAAGGAATTATTTTGAAGAAAGGTCTGTATGTTTTTCTGTCTGTTTACAAAGCATGAAACAGTGAAAGTGATGTTTCTTCATAATTACAGCAGAAGTTCAGCTTGTAGTATGCTGTAAGACTTGATGGATGACTGAAAAACTCGTAGGGTTTTGTCATTAGGAAATGCAGATGATATGAAGAAAAACATATCTTAGGTTAAAAATCCAGTGGCATAGCTATGGTAGCTCAATAAAATGCTCTGAAAATAACATTTTTCATTACATAGAATATTTTCAGAAGAGTTTTATAAGGTTTCATAAAATCTTAGGTAGCTAAAACCTGCAAGATCTTCTTTAAAGGTTTAAAAACTGGTGTGTAATTTGGGATAGGGATCTTTTACGGGTCCTTCAGTAGATGCATTCTCATGAAAGGTATAGCATACACTTTTTTTTTTTTTTTTTTGGCCAGAC
>WHYT01016475.1:502361-550153 GCA_009806455.1 Tetrax tetrax | reverse complement strand
TTTTTTTTTTTTTTTGTTGGCCAGACACAGGTCAGTGAAAAATTTTACTTGCATGTACTGAGAAACCTCTCAGCAGACATCTGAGATCTCCCAGACGTCCCATAGCTTGACAAGGGAAAGCTGGATTTGGCATTCCTAGTGGTTTCTATGTTAAAAAGACAGACAGGAAAAATGGTTTGTATTTTTAAGCATTTTAAGATTTTTCTTGTGCATATTAAATAAAAATACTACGGCGGCAAAATGTTTTTCCCTTTATAAGCTTTTACGAAGAGCTGGAAGTGTGATTTGATAGAAAGCGTATGTAAATTACTCTTTACAAACAGTCTAAGTTGAAAACTGGTTATATTTAAAATTGAAACTACACCTTTTTTTCATACATAGCAGTTTGCCTAAAGCTAGAGATGAAGAGGGATTTGTGCTGTTCCAAGTGAATGTTCATCATAAATGCCTAAAAGTGACCTCAGTCAATAGGGTCAAGCTTAAATACAGTTTTAAAAACATATAGGTGTAACATTTTTAGTTTTGAAGTTCAGTGCTGGAAAGTGTTTATTGTTTGTACAAAAAAAAAAAAAAAGGGCAGTAAAAACTTCTCTATGCAAAACCCCCACAAAAATAGGAGTTTCAATACTTGTGTTCTGTTGATGTGTATTGGTTTGCAGTCTTGACTTAGGAAATGACATTGCTCCTGGCACAGTCAGCAGTGACGTAATCTCTAGCAGTTTGCATGTGGCTCAGAGGCTCACAACCTGCTAGGTTCAGGCAATTTTATCTATGATTGTGTTGTATGGCAAAAGATAATATAGGGGGCTGGGATCATTCCCAGATGCTCTGCTGAGTTTTTAAAGACAGAAAGCTTTACTAACAGTACTTGGTGCATCCACTCAGTGCTCCACGAGAACAAATTAGGCAGGCTTTTCAGTTTTCTTTTAGCTTGGCTAGTTGCTGAATTAGCTGTTGTTTCAGCCTACTGATTTTATTTCTTTAGCTAGGACAGCAGCTGGTTGATTCTTTCCAATCGAAAGTTCAAGAAATGTAATAATGTGCATTGTTTCATTGTTTTTGCTCTGTCCCACGCATTCCTAGAAGGCCATGTAAGGGAGAAATAATTCAGCAGAGCACAGAACATAAAGGCCTCTCTCTTTTTTTTTTTTCTCCTTCCATTTCTTTTATGCAGAAACTCCAGTATTTGTTCCTAAGGCAAAGACATCTTTATGTGAATGACCATTGCTGATGCAGCACTTAGCAGAGCAGTGGCAGTTTCCTGCCTCTGAGGCAGGATAGTATTAACTCATGACATTCTAGTCCAAAAAACCCCAACAACTACAACTTTCCGAGCAAGTTTGGCTTAAAAAAAAAAATCCAGCATGCTGAATAGAACCTAGAGGTTAGGAAACAGGTCTCTAAATTAGGTAGTGCCTGCAGGTGTAATGGGCCAAGTGGCTTGGCCGTTCTGTGTGTTGTGAGAAATTTATGACAATAACGTACATCCCTCTGCAGAAAGGTCTTGGGGCTTCATTTGTTTGTATTTTTCAAGAATTTTTGAAATACTCAACTGTATTTGAAATGTTATGGCCTGTTTTTCTTGAGCTGCTCAAACTATCCTGAAATATTATAGGGATGAGAGTAGGTGATTACAAAGGACACAAAAATAATAAAATAGAAACGCATGAATATTTTAGAGTGTGTTTGTTAGCAGCACAGTTATGTCCGATAATTAGGCTTTTTCAGAGACAAATGTGTGCTTTACTAGCTCTTAGCACTTTGTGCACAACATTGCACAATCATTAACTGTTTGTTAATGTTAAAGGGCCAGTTGCAAGTGAAAACCAGCATTCTTCCTGAACTCAATTACTTCAGGGCTTCACTGTAGCTGGGTCTTTTTCTTCAGGTGTATCTGGTGAATGTTAGACTCCTCAAATCATTAGAGCAGCAATATATATATTTATTACCATCTCTAATGTAGTTTCCCAGTGTAAAGATGTTTTTTCGCATGTCAGGTTAGAGAAACGCTGCATGCTAAAGAAGCCTTTTGTAAAATACAAACTGCTCCTGCAGGAGAGCTCTCTGGCAGCACAAATTTTGCAGCTAGCCTTTTTTTTTAGTCATGTCAGAAATTCTGAAAAAGTGTATTCAAAGGCTCACTGTGGGCAGAAAAAAAAAATTAAAACTACCTTTTATTTTAATTCTGAGGCTGTGGTATCTTACTGCTAGATTGTTTTCTATTGTTTTCCTCTTTTGTGGAGGTAGCTGTTTTTACTTTTGACCAGTAGATGTTCTGCATTCCCAAGCACAACCTTTGCAAAAGCAGAGCTTACCACTTCGAAACAATCCATAGAAAAGATAATCCACAC
Source organism: Tetrax tetrax (assembly GCA_009806455.1). Classification (NCBI taxonomy): domain Eukaryota; kingdom Metazoa; phylum Chordata; class Aves; order Otidiformes; family Otididae; genus Tetrax; species Tetrax tetrax. The sequence continues at coordinate 547,802 of WHYT01016475.1, read as the reverse complement.
TTCAGTGATGATTTCATAGTCCTCTAAAACATACAAAGCCCTGAGGAAAATGACCAGGATTTGGCATTTTAGTGGGAATCGTGGCAGCAACTTTCCTCTCCCCAGGTATGTTTAAACTGCTATGCACAGAGCACTCTAAATTTTATTTACAGAAGATTTGGGGTGGCTTCTGCATTCAGAATTCCTCACAAACTGATAGTATCAAGCAGAAGCAGCAAAGTCTGACTTTGCAAGCTGCTGTTACATTAAAGGATTTAATTAAATAGATGACAGCAGAGATAAGTGACAAGTGCTGTGCTAATAATCTCTGAGATCCTCCTGCTTCACCTACATTCTGCTCCAACTCTGTAGTGTCAGATTTCAACTTCCCTTAGAAATTAGCCTGTGAATTTTGCTCTATGTAACTTCAACATTGTATAGTTGGAGAGAGAGGCACTATCAAACTTAATAAATTAAGGATCATTTAAAACCATTTTTCTAAGTAAGTGACAGAACCTGGTTCTACTCCTTCCATTAAAGACCACATCTCCAAATATCAAACAACATAATCTCTGTTAAAATCCAGGGCTGTTCAAATGATACAGAAGGGATTTTAAGTGCAATGTATTTTCTTCAATAATCACAAATAAACTGAGTAAACAGTAACATTTTCCTTCCCTGCACTTGTTTACATGGCTATTGCATGGCAGCAGCCATGTAGATGGCATAAAACTTTGAATTTCTCAGTGAAATTTTCATGGGAAATATTATGGTCAGAAGACTTTTAAAAAAGCTCTTAGGAGTGATCAAAGCTAACTTTTTTGAAACAAGGAAATATGCTCATTTGTAATGAAGGACAGAGGTGTGCACGCACACAAGTACACTGTATTTAGAATAGTAAAAGGGCACAAGTTTACAGATCTACCTCACCAAAAGCATTTAAGGAGCATTTTGGGGAGTTGGACTCAATGATTGTTATGGATTCCTTCAAAATGGAGATATTCTATGATCCTAAGTTCCATAGTAAAGGAATATCCTGCATAATATGTGGTCTTGATCATCAGAAGAATGATGGAACATTTCCCTTTCAACCTACAAGGAAAGAGAGAGAAGAATTACTGCTCTACTCCCTTAATGAAGGAGGTGAAGGGAAAGGATTAGTTCTTGCATTCTTGGAAGGTACCTTGAAATAGCCATTTGAACATACCACAAACACTACTCACATACTTGCATAAAGACATTTTATTATGAATTCAAGGTATATAGAGATTTTTTTTTTCTTTTTTTTAATCTGAGCTTACATAAACAGACCCATATTTGCTGAATGACAGTTAGTTTGCAGGGCATGACAGCGGTTGAACGCCCTTCAGCTCCAAAGCTTTGCTGAAGTTAATCTCTTGAGGTTTAGCACTACCCTTGGTGAGCTTCAGATATCGAATACATCCTTTAAAACGGATATTAGTGGTCAGCCCAAACTGGGACACACCATCTGAAGGAGGGAAAAAAAAAAGGCAAAAGGAATTGTATTAGTTTGAGTCGATACTTAAGTTTGTTCTTTGAGAGTCTTGCAGGAGAACAAACATTCCCAGCAATGTATTAATATCTTTTTTTTTTTTTTTGCTCTATATATTCTTTATTAAAAAAATGACAAACGTTATGAGTGAATGTGATAAATGCTTATGTTAGTGGTAACAACACAGTCGTCTTTCCTTTTTCTGTCCTCGCATGACAGTGGCAGAATCTGAACACATTTAAACTGCCATTGTAAACCATGTAACTCAGTTGCTTGACACAGAGGAAGGTAAGGAAAATGGCCAAATGGCAGCTTTGTGCCATTGGCCATACACAAATGGTGTATGATACATACTTGCTAGTCCTGCAGATCTCAAGCAATTTATCCACAGAATAAGAGAAAAAAAAAAGGCCAAAATGGATGCAAGTCTCAACCCTAGCATAATGAGAAAGCCAATTCCTCAGCATGGACTTCAGGTGTCATTTAAGGAACTGTTTTGAGAGCATTCTGGTTTTTTTTTTTTTCTTTCCTTGCTCATAGTAAAGCCAGAGATTTGAGTGCATTGCTTTCACTAAAGAAGGAGGGGATAGACGTGAGGGTTGGGGAAGCTGGAAATATTTCTCTCAATTGCTTGAAATTCATGGCCCAACTTGTTTCTCAGTGTTCTTCCAAGTGAAAAAGTAGCTCCAGGGATGCACTCTGACACAAGTCTATGTGACAGATAAAGTAAAGGTTGCAGAAATAACTTTACACCTGTAGAGGAATGACTGACCATAGCATTGCTGTTTCACAGAGGATGAGATGGCTCTCCTTGCATAGGGAAGAGTAATATTAGGAGATGAGTAATGGCTTTTATGGGTAGCCAGGAATTTATATCCTTGCCCACACTCTGGTGGCAAAAAGTTTCTCTGCACTGGAAATCCTCTACCAGCTGATTCTAGCTGGTTTACAACTGTTTTGCACTGTTTATGCAGCCAGCAGAAGCCTCAAGAGGACTGAAAAATACAAATGCTTACTAATTTTACAAAATCTCATGATACTGTGTTTTAAATTTGTGACGAGGCTGTCTAGGTATTGAGAATGCTAAAACCAATCTTAGACGAGCTAAACTAGACAGCAAGAGAAGTGTTAGGTGTTTAAATGTGCATGTAGGTTTATTAAATCATTTCATAACTTGCCATGTGGCTGAACTCAAGAATATAAATAACTTCAACACGATGTAAGTGTAGGCTTGTTTTGTACAGATCGCAGTGTTCCATTTGTTTCCTTTACCATGTTTCTCTGGATGTACAGTCCAGAATGAGACAGTAACTCCATCTGCAGTATTTCTTTAGTGCTAGTTCCTGTGCTAGAATTCTGTTTTGTTATAAAAAGGCTGCCACAAAGCTGTTTTCCTTCTGGCACAAAGTCGTTGGTCCTTATCAACAGTCATTGTGACTGAGGACAACTCTCACATCTTAGTATCAGGAACGTTTTTTAAAATATCCTGAAGCCTGAGAGAGAAGACTTTTTGGATGCACTATATCACACATTAGAATAGGGGAAAAACAGCTACCAGAAAATCATTTAGAAGTCAACTCAAGAGGCATCTTGCCATTGACTTCAGTATGCACTAGGGCAGACACTGCAAACGTACTTAGCTATTTTGCTTGCAAACTTGAAAGAAACTTTATTATAAATGCAACAAAATTGCCACTTTGCAGACATCTTAACTGTATTTTCAGAAAGTAAATGGCTATTAGATAAGCTTATTGATTGCCTATGAACAGATGAATACTAGCACTCATTATCAGCTTAGTGGAAGATGAAGTTAGCTACAGAGCTCAGCCCAGGTCTGGATCCTGTTTAATTACCTCTGCATGAAGCAAGTTCTCTTGAGGACTTCCAGAACACTGAATAGCAAATTTATTTGTTTGTTTGTTTGTTTTATCTTTAAAAACCACCAGACCAGGAGCAAATGAATCAATCAGAAAGATGGTGTCCTCTCACTTCTCTGTGCAAACTGTTGGCCACACTCCTCAGTTCCTCAGGTTTTATAGGCTGATTTACACACACAGTGCTTATGGCATACATGCCTCCTCAAAGGCGTATATGCATTCTTTGGTTAAATTTAAATTTCCCATTTATAAGTTAAATTTAATTTGCCAAATGTTGTTACTATTGAAACATAAGTATTATGCTGTTACTAAACAGAAAGTTTTAAGAGGGAGGCTGTGTGTGCATGGGCAGCAGAAGGCAGAAAGTCTGCCTGCTCCTCTGTGACAGTGCCTACATTTGAAACCGGGCAGGGGGATCTGTGAGGATCCCTTGGTGCTGCGGAACTTCTTGTTCTGAAATGTAGAAATGAACATCCATGCCAACTGATACAAACTCGGATAGTCTTACCCATCATCTTTAGCACACTAGTCCTAATTGCATTTAAGACATTAGCAGGGCAGTGTTGCTGGAGTGTAAGTAAAGTAAAGCATCATTTGTGTGCTAAATGCTCACCAGGATATCCTCCGACAAAGACAGGGTCGTTCGTGTCTGCTGAGGTCGAGGCTCTGTTTGGGCTGTTACCATCCACCTGCCTGTCATCCACAGTCAGCTCTAAGCGGTGTTTGATCTTGTTTGCAAGAACCTTGTGCCACTGTCCATCACACAAGCTGCCTGGTGCATCAGGCTCATAGATAGCAGAAAATCGGCCTGCACCATTGTCAACGTGAAACATCACCTGAAAAGGATGACATGGAAGTCAGCTAGTTCTCAAAACAGTACTACAGTTCTTTTTGGTTTATTTCTTTGTTTAAAATCAACATGCTCTGACTGCACATACTAAAGCTCTAATTTAATACCAGACTCTATGTGGATTGCTGTCCCTCTGGGATCTGGGTTATGTCACTGAGATAAATGCTAGTGAAAATATATAAAATTGTTGTATGGGTTCTAATTTTTCCATTTTTGGGGCGTATTTCACTCCCCCTCCAACCTTGTTATAGTGATCCATGACTGACTGGTTTTCCAGACTGTGAAATAAAAGATACATACAATGAACTAGTGTTAATGACAAAGCCTTTCCTCAAAACTTTTCATATTCTCACTTATTTAAGTCCTGATGTTGCAGTTTTAGGAAACTCAAGTGTTACAGAATCTTTTAAAATACCTTTGTAAAAGTGTAAGAGTCTTCTGATGTGTGGGAAGTGGCAAGTGCTGCATAAAGGAGAGCCCTGATACTGACTGAGATGCCTTGAGATTGGGGTAGTAAGCTTGCATTTAAACTATCTCTGCTTTCTAAAACTAGTCTCTATAAAGAGCCAAAAATGCTTTTCTACTCACTTTTCCATCTACTAATTCAATGCCAAGCCCATCCATTTTCTGGCTGCTGACTCCTAGGAGAACACCATTCATTCGTGTTGTACGAAATTCAAATTCGATGAGCAGATCTGTTCCCACTTTGTATGCACCAACTTGGAGAGAAAAGGGGAAGCATGACAAAATGAAGAAAAGCATTTAATACATTATTCATAATAATCATACAAAGTGTGTTGCCAGTAATGCAAGGTAACTAACTCAGCATTATTAATGCCCTTCTTTTCATGCGAAATCATGTACGTAACTGTTATGGCAGCTGTGCTTAGTGTGAGACCTTGCTAGGAAGTCATATCATCTATCCCTAGGCAAGATAACTAAAAGTGATCAGCAAGAGTTTCAAGTACTCGTTTCACTTTGTCTCCAGTCAACAGGAGTTAGGTAGCACTGGAAGTTTTTGAAAGCAGCATCTCCTCTTTCTCTGTTCTTTGTCTATCAGCAGAATTGCTCTTCATTACCTGTTTTGGCAAAGCCTGTTCCATCAAAGTATGTTCCTTTCTGGGCAGTGACAAAGCATTTTCCAACATTGAAGCTGGAAGTTGGATTATCCAGGTCCACAGGTGATTCTGTCATTTTAAAACCTCTGATGCAGCCGTTGATACTATAAGTGACCTGCAGTCAATATTTCAAACAAAATATATAACTAGGCAAAACAAGCTGAAATGTTCAGAATAAAGGCCTAAAGTATGTCATCAAAAGGTACCCTTCCTCTGCTTCTCTGCTTGATTTATGGAGCTGAGTAAAAGTTGAATTTTACATGGCTAATCCTTAATAACTGATTGTAATTGGAATCTAATCTCAGTCATACTGAGGATGAATTACATTACTTTTCAGGGATATGCTCTGAGTCACTTCTATTTGGCTTAATGGAGGGGACATAAAATAATACACTGCGTAATGAAACATAGCAAATTACATCAGCAGTGCAGGAATTTAATGGCCTATACTTTACCTTTTTAATTGACTAGGTTATGGGGTTTGCAAGTAGATGGAGATACTGGATACAGTTCTCTGAACTGCTGGTAAATTTACTAGGGCTTTTTCCCCTCCCCTCACTTTAATCACTTTCCTTTTGATCTAATGTTGCATGGCAAGACAGAGCTAATGCAGGCTATTAAAATGAACAAAGCCCCTACGTAAAGGTTGTTGACTGTACATAGCTCTTTGCATAACAACCATATACAGGTCTGGTGACCACAGTGACAAGGGCCATGCTTGTTGGCCAGAGAGGCAGCTGGAGGCGGAGGATGTGCTTGGGTGTACAGAGGCTCCTGTGCAAGGTGGCAAACTGCAACTCCAGTTTGGTGTCTGCACTGGGAGCACATTACTGTGACTCTGAGCAAGTGATATGTGCACACGTAAGGGGGTGGTGTAAGCAAGTGAGATCCTGCCTGGGGCAGCAGTGAGGGGCTGCCCAGGCTACAACCTGTGTTGCCCTGCGTGTGATCGGTGCATCCCAGTAGGACCTCTGAGAGTCACTGGCGTCTCCCCAGAGCTCCCCCTCCTTTTTCTCTCTGAAGTGTGCAGAAGCTGCATTTTGGTTCTTGGCCTCAAAGGCTTTGATCTTTGACTTATAGTTAGGAAAATGTATCCCTGTTAGCAGTGGGAGAGAGGAAAATAATAAACATGTACTTTGAGGAAGAAAAGGAAGACATATTTGTAAGCAATGCAGTAGGAAGGATGAAAATAAAAATCAGGATATAAAATACAGCATAGAAATATGTAAATATACAGAAAGGAGAAAAGCACACCTGCAGAAAGAAGTCTTGGCTCTGCACGCTACCTCCTCAAACAATATCCTGACTAGTAAGTTGAAAGAATTTCCAATGAGTCTGAGCTTATTACTGCTAAAAACACCTGCACAAAATTTTCATGAGAACTTGAACAACATCAGTGAATAAATTCAGTTCTGAGCTCAGCAATGCTTTCTGTCAGATTCTTCATAAACAGACCTTTTTCTAATTTCTATGTGAAAGTCATCTCCAGATCAACAAGTTTTGTTACCAAAAAAGGAAAACGCCACAGAAGAAAACAAATCTTGCCATCTTCACTGTAAGAATAAAACATAGAAATGCAAGATTTGTAGACAACTCAACAACATTCTCTAACTTAAAAATTTCACCTTCTCTCTGGAAAGCAAATCTGGTAATCCTTTAGCAAAGTAACTGGCAAAAAATCTTTTGCTGAAAGCAGAGTTTTGAGTGCTTAAAATGTGACATCTCCTGAAGTCGAACAAATAGGTATCAGTCTTCTGCACTGAATAGGAAGCCAGCCACCTACGGTTAGGTATCAGATTAGCGTCTAAAAAAGTTGATGTGTGTTTAGCAGAAAGCCATAGCTAAGATAATACATGCTTTCAACTTACTTTGCTTCAGAGCCTTTGCGTGAAGCCTACAATACAACACTATTAATACATCATGCAGCGTATTTTACTGAGAATGATCGAAAGGCAAGCACTGGGGTTTTTTTGCCTTCTGTGAATGACATTTGAAGTCAGTTTCATTCAAATCCCAAAGCACATCAGACTGTCAGGATATGACATGGCTGTTATTGCCCCACTGAGCCATTTATCTGTATGGGTTGCCTCCATTACTTCTGACAAGGAGCAGTAGGTAAGGATTTCGTATTACCTTTTGCCTTGGATAAGTACTTGTAAATTGCAGATATATTTCAAAGAGCACAATTTGATAGTATGAGGAATTATATGTTGTGGGTAGTTAAGTATTGCTTTTGTTTTTCAGTGCCTCAGATCTGGCTTGGTAAATCCAAATGATCAGTAGATTTGCTTCAATTTGGACTTTCTGCACAATCCAAAATTTGCTGAGAAATATGGTCTTACAGATCTCAGATTTAGAGTGGTTACTCTTCCCCTTCATTCCCCATCCACAAGTTATTATAGTTACTTGTTTAAGCAGGATCTAGGAATTCCTTTTCTGTATTTATTTTATCCACTTGAACTGGTAGACTCTTGCCTGTTTATAGACTAGTATTCACCATTCCATAATCATCTTACTAGAATGGTATTTATTCATGTGCAGTTTCTTTGAGAGTCTAGTTTGTTTCTTGCCAGGATCTGTGCTTTCGTCTCCTCTTTACCATTCTGAATAGCCACTCAGAATAAGCCTAGACATAGCTGCTACTGACATCCCAGTTTTTTGTCTACATTGTACTGTATTATATACCTCATTTGTTGCTTGCTCTAAGTAAATCCACTCCAGTTCTGGCTTCTGCTTTGAAAGACTCTCTGTGGTTTTCTCTGATTCTGATACTGGCATATCTTGGGGGATGGGAGGGCAGCAGGAAAGTGAAGTGACTGACATGGAGTTGTGCAGTTAGATGCAGTAAATGGCCTGGGTGAAGGAATACAGTGTTCCTAGTTGATTCCACAAAATTTAGGCCAAAATGATATTCGGCTCTCTGTTTGCCAAGATATCTTCTATGTCAGCAGGGAGGCCGGGCATTTAGGCTGAAGCAGTGATAAACTGAAATGCTAACATTTGATTTGGAAAAAGAGGAAAACAGAATTTTCATGGCCTTACTTCAAAATATATTCTCTGCTAGTTTAGTAATAACAATACAAATCCAGCTACTACAAGAAGCAGCAGCACAACTGGGGACTTTGTCCAGAGTAACTTTGGCTTCTGCTGCTTCTCTTAGGAGATGTTTTCACTGTCTATTAGCACATACTGCTAGATGAATTACAGCCAAGAGAAAAGGCAAGTAGTATTCAGGACCTTATACTCTAGTTGTGTGATGATCCAAGTGGATACAAGTGTATGGAGCTTTCTACTTTTCCATCATAGTAACTAACTCTGCTATTTCTAGTTCTTTGCATTAACTGGATTATGAGTCAGATCTCTCCACTGAAAGAATGTGGTGTACCTCCACTAAGGTCTGTTTTTTTCCATGTTCTTGAGCAGTCTGAGGGAAAAGCAAAACTAAACAAGACTGGGAAGACATTAGTACCAATCAAGATATACTTAAGGAGTGTAAGATAAATGAAACAAACTTGCTTACCGGTCCGATTCTTCTAGTTGTGTAGTTAATGGGCAATCCTCCAACATACAGCATTCCTACAACATCCAGTATATCAGACTTCTTGGGGCTAACAGTCCTGTTTGAAACATCATCTACGAAAAGATTTCCTTCTTGCTTGGTTCGAATTACTTTTATCTAAAAAGACACACACATGCAATATAATTACAGATAGTTTTCTGACAACAAAGCGTTTCCAGATTGTAACTAGCCTTACAGTCTGAAATATGTAACAATACATCGGAGAAAGTAGTAGAGACTGTTGGCAGAAGTACCATGGCAGCAACTATGGATAATGTTCACGGAACAGCGCTCCTGTGCAGGGTTTTGTGCAAAGCTATGACTGTCTTTTAATTAGTGCTGGGTCAGGAGGCATCATAACTATTCTTTATCACAATTACTGAAAAGACTTGGAGTGTCTTTAAAAAGCATCATTGTTACTATCTTAGGAATGCCATGATATTGTTTTTCCTGCAATCAGAAATTTTAAGTACTGGGAATAGTAAATGCTGAATGTTAATGGCACCAGTTGCAAATTTTTATTATAGCACACGTTTGCAGACAATATTGAGTTTATGATTCCACTAGTTTGGATGTGCTTCAGATCACAGTTCATGCTAGAGTAAATATAATACCAGCTATGTTCTGTTGGCATTATGGCTTCTGTTCGGACAAACGGGCTGTGAATTGCATGGAGGAAGGGCAATCGCTGAAGAGTTGAGGAAATCCTCCCCCACCAAGCGTAGGCCGATTTATTTCTAAAGGTTTATCCTGAAATCTCTACAAATCAGTATAGTAATAGTTCCGTATAAAAAAAGCATAAAATGCAAAATGCAACATGCATATTAGCAGATTTCTAAACACCACAGTAGTGCTGCTCACCAGAGTAGCAAAGAGAGAGAAACAGCATTTTCCTCTGGCTTTTTTTAACATGGCTGCTTCTGCTTCAGTGTGGCAGCACACGTGTCACGCAGTGGCAATGACTGAACACTGACAAGTGACGGCCTGAAGGCGAGAGACTGAACTTGGTGTTTACAGGCAACTGTACATTTGAGATGGACAGTTGCACCTTGGGCAGGAGGAGGATGTGGTGAGTGAGACAGGAACTGTGAACACTCTTACAGAGGACCTAAAGAGACAGCAGCATCATAATGTGGCACTACATTGAGGCATGGCAAGGATGGATTAGTCCCTAGCTTCTACAGGCCTGATGGAAACTTTTCAACCTAAACCATTTCAAATGGAGAAAAGGTTCTCACTAAAAATATTCTTTTAAGGAGAAGTCCCTGCTTTCTTAAAAAACAAAGACTGTGATCTTTTCTTAAAGAGGTTGCCTTTTTCCCCCTCCCAAAATGGACTTTCTCATGTTTTTTGGGAACTGCGACTTTGGATTTTGTCTCCATTCTCTCCTACAAAAATGGGATCTAAAACATGGGTCCCTGTCTTGAAGACTGCCAAGCTGCATGCCTGAAGAGCAGTCTTCCGTTAAGAAATATATGCTGCAGTTAGTTCTCTAGGAATACAGAGAAAATGGCTAAAAGAGCAAAACACATCTGTTCTGTATATACAGAGGGTCCAGTAGAAAGGGGTCCTGGTCTGCTGCCAGTGCTCCCAGGCATTATGTAAAACAGAAAAATAATGACCACAACTTTATTTTTCCCTCTCTTGAAATATCTTGGTTCAGAGCATTTGCTATCATCAAAAAGTAATAAAAATCCAGTGAAAATAAAATTCCTGCAGAACAGGGTGGGAATGAAGCAGAGAGGGACTAAAGATGACTGCAAAGAGAATTTTGTAAGAGCAATTCAAGCATAACGAAAAATGCAATTAAATTTTTTCTCATTTGGTGATAGAGATGTGCATGGTGACTTTCCAAATAACTGTCCGAAATTTAGTGTCTCTTATAATATATAACTTGCATACATAGTTACATGTATTCTTTTCTTCTCTGCCTTTATTGGTGCCTTCAAGCACGTTACCAAATGAATATACTACTTGTCTGCCGTCCTTGGCCCAATAAATACTAAACTCCATGGTTGTAACATTATTCCTTCCCTTACCATCCAAAAGTTACAGGCATTGTATAAAAATGCTTCCTCTCATAAAGTCACAGAAGGGGCTGCCAAATACATCGACGAATATCATATTTATGGCTTAATGAACTGAATTAATAATGCAGGGAAGATTTACTTAAATGTTACTTTTTTCCCCTTTGTTCTTAGCATTATGGCTGAACAATGACATTATTAACATAGAAACAATTGGTTTTAATGATGTGTTCCATCATCATAAGCCGATACTCACCTGAGCCCCATTAGACAGGAAGGAACATTTTCTGTTGTTCCTTACCACACATGGGACATATTCTAAATATGCCCAGAAATATGTATTTCTTGAAGGGAAAATTTCAAAGATCAGCACTAACTTTTTTGATAGTAGAATATGTACTGTGTACATAACAGTCAATGTGAAACCACAAATTTTGCAGACTACAGAAAATCCTCGTTGTAAGGTTTAGCTTGTACAGAGTATATTTTGCAAATATCTTAAGGCAAACCAAAGCTCTCAGCATTACAAAGAATAATTTAGCATTAGAGACTATTATACCTTGTGCCACTGGCCATCATTTATTTTGTTGGAAATCATTGTGTTGGTGTCTCCACTCCCCAGATCATAGCTGAAGTAGGGCAGTCCATTCTTTATCTGAACTGTAGCAAAATCAGCATGGTTGATGCGGGCCATATAAAACAGCAAGCCAGAATCAGCTGTTGTTCGGACTTCAAATTCAATTGTAAGTCTGGAAAGCAAACAAACACGAAAACAGCAAGTAAGGAGAAAGATATTTGGAGTCAGACAGTAGACAAAATTTAACTGCTTTACCTTTTTGTGTTCCTCTAAGAAACTTTATAGTTAGTGGCCCATTTTACTTGTCCATCAGAGTTTAAGAAAAATAATTTCATTATACATGAATTGCATTTCACACATATCTGATGCCTGACATGTGAGTGTTCATTTAGTCCCGTTGCTGTGGAAATACAAAAGTGCAACCTTGACACAGAATTTCAAGATGTAATTCTCAGCTGTAGTTGCTAGAAAATCCCAGCGCTTGTAAAATTCCAGCGGCGTTATCAGTCAACCACACATATAATGCTCACAAAGAGGAGCGAGCTGTAGTGACAGCTGGCAAATGTTGAGTTTCTAATGACTTGTATTGCCTGAAGACAGGTTGCAAAACTTTTAAAGATGCAGAGAAAAGAGTTTACAATCAGGATATAAAACACTTATTTTGATTTCTCCCAAAAGAAAATGGAGGTATGCCTGAGGAGGTCTGCTGACCCCTTGGAGAGAACGGTAATGCCAAAAACCTCCTCTACAGCAAAGAACCTGGGAATAAATGATTTAGATTATCTAGATCCTACGGTTGTACTGGCAGCACATAACTAACCTAGCCCAAGATGAGCTGCAAAGTCAGTACCTGAAAGTAGTTGATATAATAAATGTGAAAAATAATCACAGGAAAATGATCAGGTCAGGATTCTTCTTTGAAAAGAAGAAAGGCAAGGACTGTAGGATCACATATTTCTTTTCATTATATTCCTAGTTTTCTAAAATTAGCATACTTGAAAATACGCAGTACAGCATCTGTATAGGTAAAAATAAACGTGAGGCTGATGGACTTGTAAACTATAAGGCAGCAAAAATGCTTAGTGGTGTGACATGGCACATTTGCTAATGATCATGTGCCTTCATAGCAAAAATGAACAATTAACACGCTATAGCTTCAAATAACCATTGAAAATAGCTGCATTTTTATAAGTAGCTCTTGGAATTCCTTTGAATATTAACATGTATATGTATACAATGTTATACTTTGGGAAGGCAATGTCATTTTGCCTGTTTACTGTACAAGCTTGACCTTAACTGTTGGAGGAAAGTGGAATTACAAGAAATTATCAAGTTATTGAACCAAGAAACTTTCTTCTAAAAAAGCAACCTACGAACTCAGTTGCATGACCTGGTTTCATTTTTTTCTGTTTGTTTTTCTGCAAATCAATCTAGGATCTGCCTATGTCCAAACCTTCAAACAAAGAGGTAACCTGTTTTTGTGAGAGCTATTTAAGAGGGCACTTCACTGCCTAGATTTCATGCTTTAATGCTTTTATATTTGCTTAATGAAATGAATTAGCCATGGGATGTGATCTTTTTCAGATTATGCCCATAATTCTGTGAGATGGTTTTGAGAATATTAGGAGGGGAATTTTATTTTTTCGAAGTATTCCATTGCTGAAATAAATAATATACCTGTTTTTCACTTTGGTGTCATCAAATGCAACTGCAATGTGGCTGTTCCTTGAAAGACCAAATTGCTTGCCACCTTCCAAAATGGCTGGTTCTGTGTCAGCAGCACAGGAATCCTGCAAAATATACAACAACCACACAAACTTCATATTTTGTATCTATCTCAGCTGTGCACATGCTGGAAGTCTTCAAACTGCTCAGGACTGAGACTATTCCACCTAATCTAGACACTGGCCTGGCAGTTTTCCAATGTGTTGATGCCTCATCACACCAGCTGAAGTTATAAACCAGTATTACAGGAACTTGGTGTAAAAGCAGAGCTCATTAAGCTGGCTGTAAAAGCAAATAAAAGTAATATATGAACATTGTGCTTTCATGCCACCAGTGGACATTTACAAAAGTCTTAAGTGATTTCCAGACAGCTCAGTGTACTCTTGTTCACATAACTGAGTTTCACACAGTAGGATGCCCTCTTACAGAAATGAAGCAAGACTTAAGTTTTAAAGGGATGCTTTGCTGTCAACTTGAAATCTAGTCACCTTAAAAATAATGAGTTATAAGTAGCTTCAGATCCTGCACCTGTCAGCTAGTCCTCCATGTTACTTTTTTTATATTGTTTTACAATTGTATTCTTTGTTTAATGTGCTGTTGTTTCCCCTGGTGCTGTTGAAAGGCCCCCACAAACCATAAGCGGAGCCGAATAACTGATGGATAGAAGTAACAACTCCCTGAGCTGTCTAATGCAGACACATTACCCAGGGGGTAAAGAAAGAAACCCCTCCCTGTCTGTTCCACTTCTGTTAACCTTAAAGTGGGGCAACAATGGAAGGTAAAATATCTTCTGGCCAGTATAATTTTCTCCTTTTAATTTCACCAGGTCTTTTAATCCCTGCCCCTAAAGCTCTTGTATAGGGGGGCCTGGGGCAATGAGAGACCATGGTAATTACCAGCTCCGACTCATGTCTAGCTTTTGCCTCCCACTGAGAGTATTGTGAGGAAACTACTCACAGGATCTAACACAACACAATATCAGGACAATAGGGCTGAGGGGCGGGGATGGGGGAGGGGGAACACTTTGATAGCTGCCAGCTCTGTTTTTAAGCACTGTGGCTGATATCATTTTGGATTGGTGACAGTCTCTTATTTGAGCCCTGACTCAGCAGGGACCCGCAAAGAAGCACAAGGTGACAAAGAAATCTTTCTCTGTGAAACATTTTGAAAATGTCATGAGTGACTCATCAGCCACTGAGATTTCAGCCGCAAAGAGGAAATTTCTTTCCCTCTCTCAGTTTTTCAGTAATATTTTTTGCTTTCACACGTCACAAAAAAAAAATCTTCAAAACAGTATAGGGCACTTCTAAAAATTAGTCTTCCACAATGAATGCTCTAGTTCCAGTATGACGGAGTAGAACACCATGCATTACAACAAGTACACATCAATATGCAATGGAAGGAAAAATGGGGAAAACTCAGCAGCACCGAACAAGTTATGAATGCGTGATAGCAGTCTTGCAGTGATCAAACAGACAAAAAAAAAAAAAAAAAAATCACAGTCCCGTAATGTCAGGTAAAGTTTCAAATTATTTTAAGCTTTACAGGTTTATCTAGAAGCTTAACAACTATGTTAATAATAATACTGTGTATATAATACTTTCAATAGCATTTGGGCTTGCTAAAAGTTGAAGATAGGCACTAACTATGGTGCTAGAACAGGGAAGAATTGGAAAATACACTAATACACACTTTTCTGTGGCACACTTTTACATATTACATGGTAAAAGATTATACTCTGACAGTAAATTGAATCCTAGGCTGGTTTGTTAGTAAAGGATCTGGTCCTGACACTGTAGCTGCTCCCTTGCATGAGCAAACATTGCTGTTTTTCTTCAACCCCGCAGGAGGACTGTAAGGAAGGGCAAGGAGTTGGGGAACGTGCCAAACAGTGTCGATGGTCGGAATCATAGCAAGCACACACCGATTATTTACTGATACATAATAGCAAACATTCATTAGGTTAATGTGGAAATGTCAGTAAAAGGAAAAAAGTCAAGAGGGCATGCTTAAGAAACTTCCAGGTTTTATTCACAAGCCTTTCTCTGCTTTCACTTAGTATCTAAGGACTCACAAGCCTTTCTCTGCTTTCACTTAGTATCTAAGGACACACAGCTTTAAAGCCTTCACAAGACGATGTACTTGGCCTATATTAAAATATCCTGGCTTTTTTTTTTTTCTGTAATGGCCTTCAGGTGTGCTAGGTTTAAACCTGGCTGCTTAATAATCTCCCATATTACCTGGGAGCCTCAAGACTCTTCAGCTGCACTTTACTTGAGTCTTGTCAGATGTCAGGGACTTAACTGGTAGGTCAAGAAGCTAAGTGTGTATCACAGTGGAAAGGAAGAACAGAAAAGTCCACTGGTGGACTGTCAAACATTCTCTACAAACAATGCTGTATTAGCAATCACAAAGTAATTATGGGGAAAAGGGAGCACCACCAAAACGGTCCCCACAGCTCATCGAACAGTGTTAATAAAGCAATGAAGTAATGCATGGAGAAATATTGGAAGATACCGTCATGGAGTCAAATGCAGAAGTAATGCTGGAGCTCTTCGTTTCAGTGGCAAGCGAATCCTGAGAAGCAGTGAATAACATGAGCCAGGAGCAGCAGGTGTTGAGAAACATTTTGGCATCCGCAGTAAGCAGCAGCAGAAGACTGGTGACCAGTGTATTTCCCAACTGTCCTACTTCTAGACCTTGTCTTGCCATTAGTAGAGGATAGGTTGTTTCATTTGGGATTAAACTCCCCCTCCCCCTTTGCATGCAGATGGATAACAGAGATAAAAAAGATCCTAAAAAACCTTAAGAAGAACAGATATCTTATTTAAGCCTCCTATGTGGAAATAATTTTTTTTTTCCTGCTGAATATTTTCCATATACAGTCCTACATTGATCTTCCATATAATTAACTGCCATATGAGTGTTATCTCATTATTAGACTGTAGTTGCTTATTTTATTCCCCAGAAAAATACTTCAGAGAACTTACTTAGATGAATGTAAAAACTATCCAAAAGCTTGCCTTATTTAAAATACTTTCAAGTCTTCAGAATACTAAAATGGCTTCATTTTTTTCCAAGAGAGAAAGTGGAGTAATGGTGTTTTACTTAAATTTTTATTCTGAACTCCTGTTTCAAGTTATCATGGCTCTAGGTACGTGATATACAAAACTCACCTAGTTACAATGGGACTAGTTTCTGGTATTAACGATCTATTCCTCTCAATTTTGCTATTTAAAAGTTAGTGCTTAGAGTCTTAGAAAGTGGGCACTTGCTCTCTCATGTGCTTCTGTAGCTTTTTAAAAAATTTTGTTTATAGTTCTTCATCAAGGAATAACATGACCCTGCTCTTTCACAACAGTTAGCATTAAACTGGATAACCCTTTTTACCTTGATGTGGCCTTATCTTTCTATGGTAGCCTCACTATACTACAAATTTGCTTACTTTCAACTCCAAACAGAAAGATGCATCGGAGCCCTCGTGTTACAACTACTCCACCTTGTGGGAATGAATAAAAAATGCTGCCCTAGAGCATTAAAAGGCCAATGCATATAACTCTGGGGCTTGGGGCAGGATTATAACTAAGATTGAGCTTGTGTATCTTGAACCCCAGGCTCCCCTTTGGAGGTACACAGATGGCTGCATGTGCTGTGGAACTTCAGCAGTGCCTGACAAGTCCTTCTAGAGAAAGCTGTGCCATATGCACCCGGCCAATGAAGGTGGCCATGAATCTCAAATATAACATTAACATTAATGAGTTAAGGGGTTTGGCCTAATTCTTGTACTTTTTTTTTTTTGTAGGGAAACATGGTTAGAATTCCTACGTATGTCCAAGGAAAACCAGATATGAATTCTGAAAGTGAGTCAGGTAACAGGGAGTGACTGCAGCAATAAATTCAGGGTCCTTTGTCTCTGTCTGACAGACTTGCAGCCAACTGACTAACTGAAAATCACAAGTCTGTCTGTTTTTTTTTTTTTTGTGGTTTTCATGAAATTAATTGGTAATCTTAATCTCTGGGTCATGCAAAAAAAAATCCAATACAAACTAACATTTTTTTTGTAATGTTGTGTCAATGAAGAGGTGTGAAATGGGAACGAAGATTAAACATGACCCAGCATGGGACTGCCTCCCAAAATGGCTAAAAGATTTTATGAAGCCAACCTGGGAGAAACTGTCAAAATTACTGACTACTTTGTATTTGATACATATAAAGGGAAGTTAAATATTTCAGTGGTCAATTTCTCAAAACTGTCTTATTATAGTAGTCTAAATTATGGTAGTGTAAATAGGCTCCTAGCTGGGAAATGTGCAGTCTTTTCACACAGTTTGGAAACCTCACTGATACCGAACCATATCCTGCATAAACCTGTGGGTTGTATGCAGGTATAACAAAATGCAAAGGATTTCACCTGAAGAACATCTTCCAGTAGATACCTTATTCAATTTAATATTCAGATATCTAGACATATCCTTTCTGGACAGTAAAATGTTGCATGAACTTTTATAATTGATACACTTGTGACAAAAGATTTTTCTTAAAATTTGCCGTATAAGACTGCTTGCCACTATCTAGCTATTTAAGATTTCTGGCAACAACAGTTGAGCTCAATTTAGATTGACTGAGGTTTCAGTTCTTAAGTTTATAAGTCTCCTGACTTCAGTTATAAAAATGCAGTGGAGGAATTGCCATATCAAACAGACCTCTCTGGTTTACCTGTTTCTTCATACTGTCACTGATGTGGCTGTTACCACGTGCTTCAGAGAACAGCACAAGAAATATCATAATGACATGGATTGCCCATAGGAAAATCTCCCTTCCAACCACAATCAGATATTGTATGGTTTACATCCTGAAGTGCAAGGGTTTAGGGCTAAGCTTGCAAGCCAGAGGGAATTCTATTGCTATATCATTCTTTAAAATACTGTTGTGATAATCCAAGCAAATTACATCAGTTTTCCACTATCCACAGGTTTTACTGACCTGCAACAAGGTGTTCCTTTTACAATATCATGCTGAATTGTTACTATTTTTGTGGCAAATTACTTCATTATTCTTGATGGCTTTTAATTTTTCCTGGAAAAATAAACTTTTCAAGCTTTACCTGAGTGAAGTGATCTACACTTACAAGTGCTGAAGCTAGAGATGGTATTGGAGGAGGAAGGGAAGTAGGAGGAGTCCTTGGTCTTTCTCTCTCCCCATTAGCATCTGGTTCAGGCTGGATCAGGACTGTTGCATGGATTGGTTTATCTTCATCCTCAGGTGGCCTAAGCTCTGGCTCTAGAGAGGGACATTGGCCAATATCTGCATTTTCAAAGGACACGGGTTGAGCAAAGTCCATGGGGCTGAGAATACACAAAGACATTGATGTCTGTTATTAGTTTTTCTGGCTTTTCACCACCCATTTATAAAGAATAAAAGATGCTGCAGTGTAATTCCAGTTCACAGGACACAAGAGCCAGGATTCATCCCATCTGTTTTAGGTACGGAAGTGGGACACTTAAATTAGAGGTGATAGTCATCATTGGCTTTTCTTCCTACAATCAATGCAGAGAGACATGCATCCTCTTCGGCAAGCTTTACCAGCCTAGGTAGGCTGAATCACATTGCAGAAAGTTCTCTCTGATGCGCATTGATACTGTGTGGGGTGCTGAGATCCTAATTTAGGTACTTCAGTTATGTGAAAGAAAGATTTAGATGGGAACTTTCTATAGAGGTTTTACTTTATTCACCGTTCCCTTTCTTTTTACTTAAATGTTCCTTCTAGATTACTGCCATATGCACTTTCCACAAAGCAAATTAATTCCCAGGGTGGTTCTCAGAATTTGTATACTCTTGAGATCAACCTTACTTAAAATAAAGTGTTATAGTACACCATAAATCACCGAGGCAAGTCTTACTGCAGCGTTACTATTGAATTTCTCTGATTTTATGGATAAATAGACAGGTGGTGGCTTGTCTGTAAAACAGTTCATTAATTGCATAGCCTATGGAGTGCATACTGTAGACAAAGTAGGAAGTGCATATTAAGAAAACAGATCATATTCTAGGATTTGCTGTTAGCATGATTCCTTGCAACAACTATGTTTCTTTTGGCAGCCAAGGTGGTTAACCAGATCTTATTAATTGGACATTTGTTGGCATCAGTGAGACTTACGTGGCATTAATGACAAGATTCCATATACAGCCCTCAAATGGTGGTATGTTTCTGAGAGGTCCAGTCTGAAATTGAGAAGCAGCACCCCCCACAAAGAGTTTCCTAACAGAGATGGGCTGGTCTGTTGGCAATCTCTGAATCTGGCCTTTGTCTTCATCTACTTGAACAGTGAAAATCCTGCAAAAAGATTTGAGAGCAAAGAAATACACATTTTACTCTAGTTATTGCTTGTATTGAAATCACCACTTTGCAGGCCCCATTTACTCCTACACCAGCTATAACACTGAGCAACCCAAATTATGTAATTAGCAGCTCACAATAAATGCATATTAACCACTAGGAGGTTTTCAGCTGCTGCTATGTTTCCTTGGTAGTTTGCTGGCAGAGCTTGACAAAGTTGTGCTGCGGAGGGGCGATAATATTGGTCACTGGTTGAACAGGAAGAAGTGGTTTGTAGTGTGGCACCACTGATGTGGTAAGGGCCCAGCCCGCTGTGCTGCGATGGCAGACAATCATCTAGTGCTCAGCAGGATGGGAACGGCATGGGGTCACATTTTGTTTGGGCTCCCTGTTTACTGGTTTGTACAAGTTCTTATATTCTTGTAGGGGGACAAACACTGCCACAGACTGCTCTGATTGCAGAATCAACTGTAGATACATACTGTACGCTTTTAAAAATATCAAGTAGCTTTTTTCTGGGAGAGATGGCCGAGTAGGAAAATTGCTGATTGTTCACCAGGTACTGATACAAGTACTATAATTCATTCTCATGGGTAATGCACATGCTACAAGATAAAGACAAAGCAGTCCCATGGAAGACACTGTTAAGGTTGAACAGAGGAAGGTAGAAGCCTCTGGAGCACAGCACCACTGGCTGACCAAGCCAAGTCAAGGAATGGAAAAAAGAGCAAAAAAAGAAAACAGTAAATATGGTGAAGGGCATTGTTCTGGTAAAAGCAAACGTGAGAGAAAAGCTGAACACTCTTGCCTGTCAAAGCTACTGAGATGCAAATGTTGTGGATTTGTACCACATTTGCAAGGAAACATGGTAAAGGGGACAGAAAGATAAAAACTCGTTTGCCAAGCCCTAAGCTGTGTATACTAAGAAAGCAGCATTAATGTAAGGGCTGTGGGATTGAGAGACAGTGGATTATTTTGATGGGTAACGTATGTAACAAGGTATAGCAGCAAGACTCAGAAATCTGACTGCCGTCTTTGTGACAATTTACCATTGATCAAACATAGAGAATCTCCAGCTTCCAAACAAATACATCCCAACGTGAGCTGAGTTGCAAAGGATGGATGAGAACTTCAGTGTTTTCAAAGGCAAATGTAGAAAGCTAGTTGGGTTAATTTCTTTATGTTGTTTGACCATATTCAATACAATTTAGCCAGGAGAGAATCAAGACCACAAAAAAAGCTGTATGTGTCTTTGGTAAACTCTGGTTTGATTTATGAAGTGCAGTTTTTAATTGTTACAGTCATGCTAAATATCAGGACCTAACTATTCAACCATCTTTTACTACAATTAGTTATCTAAACTCAAGTTGGGTATCTGTGAGTAAGTAGCTTGATTTTTGAGAGTTACTGCACATCCTTATGATACATCAGACTTAATCACTTTCTGGCAAATAATTTCACTTTTCTCAACTGCAAAATTATACTGAACCCCAACATTCTTCCTTAACAACAATTACAAATGTTAGCAACTGAATATTGAAAATGTTTATTGAAAAGAGGCCAGTTTTCATACGTAAAATACTTGGCTTTATTATTTACACAAGTCCTGGACAGAACTGGATAGTGACTTAAGCACCTGAATTATCTAATTGTTGCAAATTGTGCAGTTTCCTCATAGTTTTGGATGGATTCATTTGGTCTAGAAAGCTGTACCATAAGAAAGTGATTCATTTTTCAAAGTGTTGGAGAAAGCGGGTATTAAAAGACTTATCATCTTGGACAATCTCTAGGATTTCCTCCAGACCCTTCAGGAGTTGAAGGAGAAGGAGGGAGATTTCTCTGGGGACAGTTCAAAGCAACAGACTAATTTAGGCTCTGTGAAGTGTCCCAGAGAGGACACTTCTCTCCACTGCCTTCAAAGGAAGTGTATGGAAATCAGACTGTCAAGACTCAAGTTATCCTTTGTGCTGCTACGTGTTAGCCATCGCTACTGATTGTCAATATTTTCATCAGCATGCAATATTTAATCTCATCTTTAGCCATCACCATAGTAAACATTATGGCTCCAAGCAGAACCATATAATGATGTGCATTAGTCTTCAACATTATACTATAATTACCTTGGAAGAGAAAGCAAATACTTAATAATTATATGGACAATTACTCTGAAGAGTTTTCAAATGGTGTTCCTCATATTTAATCAAATAAAGCTTGAGTTCATCATCAGCAGAGGAGGGGTTAATCTTAATTTATATCTTTTAAAATCCATTTCAGGTTACAGAAACTGGCGAGTTCAGACAATTGTTTTGTAACAGAGCTACTTTGAAAACACAGAGGTTTCATCTGAACAAGCATCATCACTGGATGGCATTGTACAGCAATTGTGTCTTGATGTACTCACAGGTCAAGCTACTGCCCTTGCTATAGCACTGTGTAAAAGACCTTTCTTTGTTGTTTAGAGCTTCTTATTATCATCTGCATATTTGTGTTGTGTCACAGTGACACAAAATGTTTCACAAAATGCAGTCATCCATTTCCAAAACAACTTTTTCTCTCAAAGAATTTAGTTTTACCTTAAAGTAGTCATTGAAGCTGGGGAGAGATGTTGTCTGAACACATTATTTACAGTATTTTTGTTAACGATACAGTAGAGATGCATTCAGAAAATTATACTGACAAAGGATAATACAAAACAAAGCAAATTATAGAGAGGACAGAAGGGCACCTTGGGACTAGACAGACAGGAACTGTCGTTCAAGAAGGCTGCAGTGTTGTGGGGGTAAGAAGGTGAAGCCTAGTGAATAGAACAACAGAACAACATTGTGCATAGTGCGCTAATCCACTGCCTGTCTGTAGAGTATGTACACATTTCTATGTCCAAATGTTCACAACAAACCTTATGTCGAACAAGGGCTATTCGAGGCCATGAATAATAATGACTGTTTGAGGCCTATACACTACAGGAATGCTGTTTCTAATTACTTTCTGAATGGTGAAGGGTAATTAGCATTTTTTAAAAAGTCTGAGAAAGGGCAAAGGAATTCAAGTGAAACTTTAAAACAACATGGTCTGAGAAGGTCTGCAATGGTTTTCCAGCAACAAGAATGACTGTGGTTTATCTGGGACCGTGTGTCTTCATTGTTTTACCATATTTAGCTGGGCACCATAGTAACCCCCCATGTACATACACCAGCACAGGGCATCTCAAAAAGGCTACAGGCTGCTGTACTGTTGTTTATATACTTTGAAAACTGACTTTTTCTACATGTCTTGAAAAGGTGATTTACTGCACTGCAGCAGTATTTCTCATCCACAGGTTTGATGAATAAAATATTTTCGCCAAGAACCAGAAGGTTAAAGATGCCAATTCAGACAAATGCAGGTGTCTGGAGAGACAGGCTGATAGCCTAGGAAAGCATGTAAACCCAGCTCTACAGAATAATAAAACACTATTAGAAACTAACTCCTAAAAACTTTTCGATAAGGGTGGAATTACACTAAACTCTTTGCCTCAGCAGAAGCATTTACACAGATTTCTGAACATATTGGTACATTCACTTTGTTGAATAAGCTGTTCTGTGTGGTCTGCAGCACTTCCAGGTATTTGTTACCCTCTGGCTCGTTCTATCCGGATGGAGTGTGCTCTGCCGTCGTGAAACTCGCCAGCTTCTGGTTTGATGGTGATTCTGTGGGGATCTCGTGCCCCAGTGGAGATATGCACTTCTAGTCGACCTCTGTTCAGGAACACTGCATAGTAGGCCTGCAATGCATATGTTGATATGAGAAGGTAAGTCACATTTGGAAAGAAATGCTTTCACTTAGTTTTACCACTTATTTTCTTACACTGGTTTTTAATTTGCTCACCATAGACAAGATACTGTAGTTTCTGTTCTGCTGCTGCTGCTACATTCAGATTCTCTTGTAGTTTTGTAATGAGGAATGGGTAAAATGAGGTCATGCTGGAAAGCCTCATCAAAAGATTTAACTCTCTGCCAATCTATTTACAGGGAAGGATGGAGACTTCTAATCTACAATTCCTCTGATTTTTGCTGTTAGAAGGCCTGGTCTTAAACCCATCAACCCCTGAATAGCACTGATCTTAGTGTGAGTTTTGTGTTTGGAGGGCTGGCAAATCGCTACGCTAGTAGTTACTCTAGCAACCAATATCATGTTGTAGCGGATTTCAGGATCTAACCTCCAGTTACTATAGCAATGAGTGTCATCCTCACTTCTATGACCTGAAGAGCTGCGTAATGACAAAGGAGCCCCTACCCTACCCTGAAGTTAATATCATGCAGGTGAGCCACTATAATGCACTGTCCCTGGAGCGTGTTCTTAGAGGTCAGTGAGAGTTCTCTTCCAAAACAGACAGGAAGAAGAATAATGAAATATAATTTCCCAGAAGTCCTGAACAAAGAAAGCATCAAAATATTCTGTCCATTTGTATTGTACTACATCTATCTGTGAAGTTTTTCATTAATCAAGATTTGAATAATTTCTAACAGCGACCACACTTTTACCAGTTAGTCACTTGGACTCTGCAAGTATTTCCTCTGAACACATTGACCCTATTCTCTTCTGCAGAAAGGATTTATACTGCAGATTTGTATTTTATGGGAGAGAAGGAGAGGTTGGAACACTCTTATATCGCGCAGCAGTGACCCCAATCAAGGGGCGTATCTTGCACTGCTTTTAGCAGCCTTTTTTTTTTTTTTTGTCTCAGGGGAAACAGAATGATTTTCACTTATGTCTATATGAACAGGAATGAGAGATGTTTTCCAGCATTAATAGTGCATAAGTAGTCCTCAGAATGAGTGAACAACAGTATTCTCTAATATTTAGGTTTGATTAAAAAAAAACAACATGGAAACATCTACATGACAGAAAAACAAAACTGTTGTTTAGTAACAAGTAATGGATGCTTTACTGTAAATTTTAAGAGAAACAGTTATTCCAATTTTAACTTAAGTATAAATATACGACAGTGTCTTGAAACAAACCAAATTGCAGCAGTTCGGTAAAACTGTAGGTTTTCTTTATCTTTTGCTAGGTTCCTTATACCTGTCCCGTCTGTCTGCGCTTTCTGCTCAGAGGGGCAGCTTTCCTTCCGGTGTACCCACGCTTTCTCCTGGGGGGGACAACTGTGCCACTTGTGCCAAACAAGATGATCCCAGACTCATTTCTGGTGCTGAAGGAGAGGTTGATTTCTGTGCCCACATCAAAGGAGACAGGCTGCAGTTCCACAAAGCCTGGCTTGGGGAAACTGACCGTATAAATGTTCTGCAGGAAGAAGAGGACAGGGAAGTGCATTAGTAGGATTAAAAGCAAGAGTATGAACATGTAGAAAGATTTCTTAACTAAAATAATTAACTGTGTAAATATAACTGGTGTGAAGAGATGGAAAGTAATAATAAACACTAAGCAATTTACTTCTCAAATTGTTGTGCAAGCACTCATTTACCTGTTTACATCTGGCATCGTTAGAGTATTTCTGGAATCGTGTCTTGCAGGAAGGCAAAGTTCCAGTCTTATTTTGGTATATTCTCTTGGATTAAAAATAACTGCTCACAGGTGTGTTGTTTTTTTTTGCTTTTTTTTTTTTTAATATAAATGTTCTCCATTGAGTTAATACAGTGGGATTTTGCTTTTAAATCAATACAATAGATAACAACAGCCAATATGAACATAAACTATATTCTATTATTTGTCAGATGTGCCCAGAAAATACTTTTCATTAATCAGTTATTATTGCTTCATCATTATTGCTTCACTAAGCACCACTGCTTTCTTGATGACTCGGGCTCATAAATGAAGCAGTCATTGCACATGGCCCAACTCTTTGGACATTGGTAGTCATTAACATGATTTAAAGAGTAGAATATGTCATTAAATAATAAATCAGTGCATACTCCTGAAGATTTTCTGTAATTACTGCCAATTCATGCATTTGTCCAGCTGTGGAAGACCAGTCTATAGAAACAGTGACTTTTTCTAAAGTAACTCACCATTTTTTTCAGTACAGTAGAACTATTTTCAGGTCTAGCAATAATAGATTATGACAGATAAAATAATTGCTGATGATGTTCACCTTTCTCTGAAATTTGAGGGTATTTAAATAATTGAGCGTATACCCAGTCTTTATCTTTTGCTTTTACTTCACTTTTTAATTATCCCACATATGTTGTTTTGTACAATTAGAGTATTTTATTTAATTCCCCAATAAAATGGTTAATCCAATTAGATTTCATATTCTGAAACCTCAAGTGAAAAACTCAGTACTTTCTAAGATTCATAGCAACATAAGAAAATTAATACAACTATCCTTCTTTCCTATTCAGGAAAGAATCTACAATAAAAGAAAACAAATACGGACTTCTATAAAAAATTTTTGCTGAAATCAAATTTGTAAGATTTAAAAGCATCTGAGCAATCTCGTTGTTTACAGTTTAGCTTTATGACAAACTCGAAAACTTAAAAATGGCCATCTCGGGACAGATCCATTTAGTCTAATGCCCTGTCTGAGAATCCTATTGTTGCGTGCTTTTCGTTCTGATGAAGGCAAGTACAAGTAGAAGTGATAAACATAGCAAAAGAGAGTCCTCATCTTTATTTTGGCCTGGCCAAGTTCCAGTCACTGTTCAAAGGAAATTTTTCATGTTTTGTAGAAAAATGTTCGGAGAGTATCAGGTTAACGACAACTTATTTGGATTTACTGTAGTGGCACCTGATATGGAACTCTAGATCATATCTCTGCTTGCAAAGCTATCTTAACTAGCATACATTTCCAGGGAGGAAACACAAGCTATTTATTGAGAGACAAATGTCACAGGAAACACTTTTTTTTTTATCTATGAAGACTCTTTGTTTCTGTGGAAAATTATTATATTATCTCCCAAACTTAGGATCGGATTCCTTGAATTTTGTATGCATTGAAAGCCTTTAACTAGAAGCAGCAACAATTTAAAATAGACAGACTTGAGGTATATTTAAAGTTAAAATAATGACAGCAATTTTTCACATTCTTAGTGATCAGTAAGAAATGTGCCTTTCAGCTGAGTGCTAGCTCATAACAGTAAGTGTTCTACGGCTCCTATCCTGAAGATGATTTTGTTTCAGTTACTCCGCAATATACTCTGATTTTTCAAAGTCTCAGATTTTCTATAGTGACTGATTTTAACAATTAAAAAAAAAAAATTAAAACCTTGGATTTATGTGCATATTTTTTTTTAAGGTTTTTGCAATATTCTCCGTGCCTAATTCTATCTTCATTAATGTAAGTAATTCCCATTTTAGTAAGTCAAAACAAAGCTAGACCCTTGCTAAGTATTTCAGAAAATCCTGCCCTTTAGGGATAGGGATATCACAACTGTCCAGGGATACTGCCCAAGAAGTTAGGATCTGGAAAACTGGTCTACGTGTTGATCAGACTCATTAATCTTTCCTTCTCTTAAATATAACAACTGTTCTGATTTTCAGGTTAGATCCCTATGTGTGTCTGAATATGCCTTAAAAAATTAATATGTTATGCTATAAAATCAGAAACCAGAAAACATTTATAACCAGTAAGACCAAAATTCATGGAAGTCAGACTAACCTCTAGTGTGCATCCTTTGGTTAGACCAACAAAGTCAGGACTACTCAATATATTATATGGTGTCCTTGAAATTTCAATCTCTTTGAGGCAACCTGTGTATTTCTTTAAGTTCACTTCAGGCCTAAAAAAAAAATTTAGAAGTACAATGTGTTTTCAAAAACAGAGTTTAGGGAGAACACAGTCAACCAGACACACACACATGCAGAAATGCTTGATTTTTTTTTTTTTTCAAAATACATATATACACTCAAATGAATATATCTTGCCTTCTACCGCCTATCAGCACATATTGCACTTTGCCTGCATCACTCAAAGGTGGTGTTTGGTGGTTTGTTTTTTTTTTTTTTACAAGAGTATTGTCACCTTTGGTGTTTAGATGCAGTGAGCTATGAAATAAGTAAGCAGTTGCTCCTTAGGCAAAGCAGAAAGATGCAAGCCAGGAAATCATAACAATAAGGAGAGACCTTAACTGGAAGACAGACATTTCATTCATCTTTTTGCATGCTAGATCCTAATGAAATGGGAACTTTAGCTACATACAAACATTTTGGATAAAGTCTTTGCCACAGACTGAAAAAAAAATTTCTTTTTTTTTTTTATGCTTTAGGTATTGTTTACATTCAGGTGGACTGACATTTGTTTTCTACGTATTTCATATTAGCAGTATCTTTCCTATGAAAACTGCTGCATATTTTTTTTATGACACATCAATACATTTGACTTTCTCAGGCAGTTAAAGAAAACAAAACACTTGGGTTTGTTACAGAACCTAACTATCCATCCAAGACAGGAAAATATTGTAACAGAATTGCAAGGTTCCATGGTTTGGCTCATCAGCTGGTTGACAGAAGAAATGAGAAAACCTATGAAAGTAACACAAAAGCTAGCATGCCTGAATGCAAAATATGATATCCCAGGCCTGGGAACACCAGAGTGAGACCAAAACTGCTGGCAACATCTGAACCAGGCTTGCAAGAAGAAAAGCCTTACACAGTCACTTCAGAAAAAAGTTGCCATTCATACCATGGAGAGAAAATCAAAAAAGAAAAAAGGACTAGTTAATTCACTCATAATATAACCATGAGTGTTTACTAGAATAGCTGAATAACATGAACAGTGCCAAGAAAGAAAAATGAATTTGGAAAATAAATAAGGAGTAAAAACTGTGGGGAGAAAAGTTCCCAAGTACTTCAGCTCCCTGGAAGGAAAGAAAAGATTTTAAAGAATATTAATTACAAAATAAAACCAGTTTGCACAGATTCTATTCAGCTGCATGTTTTGGTACAGAAAGCCATTCTTTGCATTATAGCCATCCTAGCAAGCGTGGTGTATTCTTTGGCAAATTAGCATCCTCTATGTAAGTTAAAGTAAGCATGTGGTTTACTTAAATAATCCATATTCTGCTTTATTTACAGTCATGTAGTTATGGTCATCTTTAATTTTTGATTTTTTATTTCCTAGCTCTTCCTCAGTTCCATTACAGACTCATCTTCCCAGCAGCAGAACAGTTTTGTCATGCCATTGTCAGCAGTGCCCATAGCCTCCTGTCTTTGCCATCCAGAAACCATTCATGTTCCTGCCCTCTCCAGTTAGACTGTCCTCATGCTGTCCTGTTACAAGTAGCTGCTGCTATCTTACGATTCCCAGCCTGCATGAACTCTACGTCCTTGTAAACATTAAACAGTTGCTCGATGTTTTCTTAAGACTTCCTTTTTTGCCTTGTTCCCTTCCAAAACACAAAACAAGGTTCAAGTTTATTCAGATCTTGCAGAAATTCTTTGGTGGCTTTGTTTGTTTGTTTGTTTTGCTGTTGTTTGTTTGTTGTCCCCCCCCCCCCCCCCCCCAAACAAGGCCATTAGTTTCAAGGGAACACAAGCAAAGATTTCTGGAGCTTGGGAGGCAATAATCTTTCTCAGGATCAGGGGACTGCTTCCATCCCTCCTCAGCAACTGCTTCACTGCCTCGGAGCACAGCGCTCCTTGCCTGACCCGGGATGCCATGTTGCTCTTACGGCCTGGAGGCCAGAACCAACCTCGGCAACACAGCTATCCTAGCTCCGCTTCCGAGGCATTCCAGCGTCACAAACACACACAGCTGTAAAATAAGCAGCTGTGTGAAGAAAATAAAAGTTGCTTGTGTAGGTGTGCGCACAGCATGTAAGATGACAGTGTTAAGCACATGGGAGCAGCTTTGCTTGTTGCAGCAGGAACAACTCGCTGAATTAACAGCCTTAGTGTAACAGCTGGTAAAAATACTGCCCACACGCTGCTTCTGCCTTGCCGCCTGTGCTTTCAAGCCGCACTTACTAGACACATGCAAATCATGCAAGTAATCTGATTATTTTTACCTTGCTTTCATACTAGGGTGAGAGAGAAAGAAAAAAAAAATAATTAATTGTAGCAAATGATACTTATTAGCAAGGTTCAAAATATTTCACACTGAAGCAGATACACATAATTTACAAACAATACATAATGGATGGTGAGATTCTATATACACAATCAGGCTGTAATAATTAACAGCTACATTAAAATGTAACATATCAGAGAGCTTTTATAATTCGCTGCTATCTTGGTCATGAGTAAAAGCAAACCATGTAAAAGAATTTGGCAGAACTGACATGACCTGATAATTCCAAAGTCACGGGTACCTCAGCATCTATTGTTTGCAGTAGCTCAGCGCTGCCCTAATCCCCCTTTCACTATTTTTGATTCTAATTTACCATAACATTCATCCTGCCCCAGTGACTGATGAATCATAGCTGTAGGCAAAATAGTTACTACAGGTCCAAGTAGCTGTGGTACACTGATTTTCTAAAGCAACCACAGAGGATTTGCTGGAAGATAATTGCTCTAGACATTTTGTTATGCACTGGTGTGACTTCACAATTACATAATACAGTGTTATATTTCATGAGTAAAATAGAGCTCAGATCTTTTTACTGCTGGGTGATTTGACATCAGAGGTCAGTTATTAACTCAATAAAGTAACAAATACATCCATTCTTTTAGTTGCAGAACAGCCTGAGGACTAATCACAACAGTTCCTTGTGCACAAGACCCCATCGAGGCTGTCATTATGCCACATAGCTAAAGCTGACATAGATTAATGGGCTTGTTTCTGCGTTGCTCATCTGTTCACTGTAGTGCAGAATTCTCTTGTTCTTGTCATTGCAAAACTGCTGAATATTCATTTAAACCTTAAGTAAGTTTTTTTGGTCTATTTAAAACCACATAATACAATCACTGAGCTCAAGTATTTGTTATCTCATTTCTTTAGTTTATTAAAGCTTAAGTTACAGTTTATCAAAACCATTATGCAGTATTTTAAAAATAAATATTGGGAATTTTACTTGCACAAGAAATTCAGTATCAGGCTTCTGAAGAGAAAAGGTTGCCATATTTCATTCCACTCACATTAAATTTATCAAGAGTATTGTATCATATACTTCAATTCCTGAATACAGGAGGAATTTAATCTAAGGAATCCAGGAAACTTATGTCTACAAATAATTTTAAATTATATCTAACCACAATATTTTTATGTGTATTGAAAGTATACTGACCCTGATTATACAAAAACACGCACACCGATTTAACAGTAATCTCATGAGGAGTAGATTGTAGCTCAAGTTTTCTACTCACGCAGAAGGTAAATACTTGTGCTTAATTTTATGGAGGTATGGAGCCATTTCTGTAAGTTTGAAGTCACAAATTCAATTCATCCAATAAAAAAAATACTTAAAATTCAGCTACATCATGGTTCTTGTACAGCATCAGAAAGATGGACTGCACCATCACTGCTATTTCCATTGTATTTGTGTAATGTGACCTGCATTGCAATACACAGTATATGCAAATAAAGTGCTGGTCTGCTGTGGCAATATAGCGTATGGTGGGAACTCACCATTCACTTACTGCAAGTAAACTTCAGAAACAGAGAATAGGATAACACTGCATTTACATCCCCTTACCAAAGGTAAAGAAATTTGTTTGAGCCACATTACCTTAGATTTCTCAGGGTTGGTAATCCCCCAAAATATATTTTCTCATGCCCTTTTAAGTTGAGCCCAAAGTGGCTGCCTGTAGAAGTTGCTGCTATCGTCTCTTCCTCATTGGTGTCTATGTCTACAATTGATATGTTGGCTGGAAGAGATTTGAGATTAGTTTCAAAATATTAGACAGGAACAACGACATCTTAATGTAAGAAACCAACAGAGAAATATTTGGAGGGTTAGCAGGTGAGGGGAGAGTCAAGGAAGGTTGTATTGTCCAATCGACACTGTCAATTATGAGCAGGGAAGGGATTCACATTTTCCTCTGTTTCCATAACAACCTGAAAAGCTATAGCAATTCTGTATGCTTTATTTTTATATATTCTCTAAATCTGTTTCAATTTGGTATGTTCTTTGTGTCAATGCAATTTGGAGCTAATGCTTCAGGACAAATTCAAGACAGAAGAGACCATTTTACATCTAATTTGTGATTTCGGTCCAAAGGCTGCCACTTGAGTATGATTTTTTGGTGTAAAAAATTTGTTAAGCATTGTCATTATGTGCCTTAGAGATTAGTGATCAGTCACTCTAAACCATTTTCAAACCAAAGCAGCCAGTTGCTGTCATGTCTGATCTCAATTTGGAGTCAGTGATGCTCTGTATAAAACCATCCTATTTAAATGCTTGTCCCATGTATATTTTTAATGTACGGATTAATAAAGAATACTAGGTCCAATGAGAGAGACGTGAAAAGTGCCGAGCAGCCCCCAAGAAGGGAATATTCTGCCATAGGGATGTAAAGAAAGAGTTCTTTCCTTCTTCTCTCCTTCTTTACTTCCTTTCTTTTTTTTTTCTTCAGACAGTTATATCCAAGAGATTGCTTATAACCTATACCTCACCCCACCCCTCTCCACCTACATATCTTAGGAATGAAGTGAACCTTTATTTTAATTTAAAAAGTGTCCAGCCTGATTTCTGGTTAAAGATGGAATAGATTGAGTTTGGAGATGAAAGATCCGTCAGCCTCTTAGGAGGTTTCAAAGGGAGGACTGGCTAGAAGAGGCAATGTATAATCCATGGAGAGGAAGGAGTGATGGGAGGACAGGAGGAAGAGTGTTCTTTCACAGAAGCTCTTGCCACAGGTGAGTCTCCTGTAGCAGCAGATGACTAAACAAATGCCTTAAAAGAGAGAAGGAATGTGCAAAACTTGAAACCAAACGACTGTTTTCAGGAGTGAAAGAGAATTGAATGGGGGGTAGACTTTCCTGCTGTTCCTTACTGTAAATAGACTAATTTTCCTTTCATTTCTATTCTTCTATCTTCTTTATAAACATATGATATGTTTGAATGGAATGAATAAATTACAATTATGTGACGTTGTATTTTATCTTAATACCTCCTGAGTTAAGAATGAACTAAGATTACTGTCTTGCAACAAGGCATTCCTCCTCTAAAGGTGCAGCAAATCTACAAGTGAGAGTGCTGAGTTATTTTGGCCAGTGTCCCAGCTCCCAGGTTTACTTCAGCCAAATGACGAAGAGAGTGGGTCTGTGTTTGAGATGCGAAGGTCAGGGAGAGAGCTGGCACCGCAGAGGGCAGAGGAGGAAGAGTGTGTCCAGGGGAATGAAGCCATTGCTCTTCTAAGCGCTTTGGGATATGCTGAGCACGATAGGGACTGTACAGTGTGAAAGCTATTGCTGTCCTAACAAAAATCACATAGGTTTGCTTTATGATTTTGAACATCAGGGAACTGATGAAAAAGCGTCTTTTTTTCCCCACTCAGAAACATTTCAGAATGTAATTTATGCAACTGTAAAGCAGAACTATGCCTGAAAATTAAGCTACCTGTTCATAAAAAGCCTGTTTGACAGTGCAATCACTCACACACAACTCAACACACCTGTAATCTAAGCAGAAGAAGTTGCTAAATCACTAGGACTTTATAATTCCAACCATTTTGCACATCATCTTCCCCATGATTAGATGGTTAGCTGTACTGCATAGGTAACTGTGAATGTGGAACAGGAACTCACCTTGTTTTTGAATTCTTGACAGGGTGAAAGATTTCCATTTGCCATCATTATGATTTTGGCTGCTGGTAACAGAAGCTGTACCTGAACCCAGATCGTAGCTGACTTTTATACGCCCAGCACTGAGTTCTACACTCATGAAATCCTTCTGTTAATGAAAGGTATCAGATACACGAATTATGACTCTTGTTCATTTTGGTAAGAGGCATATGTCATTATAAAACAACTATTTTATTTTCCTGGATGACAATACACAATTTTTTTTCAAGCTTTTTAAAAAAGTCTGCTTAGGTGTTTACTGCCCAAGACTGTAATGTGCAAACATCTGCTGCCAACAAATTCTTTTTTTCCCATTTTCTTCTCCTTTGGATTGCTAACTTAGTTGGAATTTTGCTAACAACTTAACTGGAATTTTGCTGGGATGTCTGTAGTTTTATTTTCTTAGATTGAAGACAGAAATACACATTATAATTACCTGAAACCAGTACTCAGCTTTAAGTCTGTACTACAGTTACTGTATTTTCTACATATCTCTGCTAGATTTAAAATTGCAAAGTAGAAAACAAGAATAGTAAAGCTGGTAAAATGGGTTCATTTTACCAGGGTTTCCAAAGAGTAATCTTTACTGATGGAGCAACAGAGAGCTATAAACTATTTTTCTCATCAACCCCTGACACCAATATCTAAGCAGTAACTGGAGATGGCTGACTGGAGCAATAGCATACGTTGCTGCACCTACAGAAAAAGAGCTGGCAGGATACAAAGTGGAAAAGAAATGGCCAGGGAACTGGATAGCATTGAAAGGCATTAAACAAGTAACGATGGAACTATGACCCAGACATGAATGTACCAGAGAAATTTTAAGTTTAACGATCATTTTGCTCATGCCCAGTTCCACCTGAGCTCAGATCTAGGAGGAATGAAAATATTTTACCATGTGCTGAATACTTACACAAAACTGTTATAATAATGTTACATATATGAGCATAAATTTATATTAAGAAGAAAAGAGTAAAATTTAACAAACTCAGTGTTCTAGATGATTATGCATGTCCATCCACACATCACTAAAAAGAGCATCCTCAAAGTTTTTATACAGCATCTTAAGAGACAAATTGTATCAGGGACCAATTGCCTTCCAGCTCCTAGTGTTCAATAAAATATTTTTTATAGAAAACTACATAAATTAGTACTAATTATACAAAATAATCTAAAATAATTACATTAATTATACTTTCAATATTCAATTATAAAAATTAATTAGAAAAACTATGTAAGTACTTCATTATCATAATAAAAAAATTATATTTTCCTATAGTCAGTCAGGAGGAGCACTCTCCTCCTTGGTAATTCCAGCAATTCTAATTATTTTTCCCAAAATACAGGAATCTGAAATAAGACACAGTTTTTGTAAGATAGTGAGTGCTCAGTAATTCTTCAACATGTCAGTGAGAAGTGCTTTACATAATTTCTGGTGTGTATGAAAAGGCTAAGTGTCATAGTTTAGCCCTGCTCAGGACCAGGACACAGCCTCCCACTCACTCTCCCCACCCTCCAGTGGGACGGACAGGAGAACTGGTAAAGAAAAGACGGCAAAACTCGTGGGTTGAGATTAGAAAAAAAAAAAAGTTTAAGAGGACAACAGAAGAAAAGAAAACAGAGATGGAAAACAAAAAAAAAAGTAAAAACAGAAAATACCTAAGCACATAATTTACAGTCCAATAGCTCATAGTGGATTCTGATGCCCAGCTCCCTCCCAGAAACCTTCCCTCAGCACAGTCCCCACTGTATACACTGAACATGGTGTCATAGGGTGTGGAAGAGCCCTTTGGCCAATTTGGGTAAACTGTCCCAGCTGTTGGCTAATCAGTAACCTATCCCAGCTGTGTCCCTCAGCCACAGGTGCCACCAGCTCCATCTCCTCTCCCAGCTCAGGTGAAAATTAACTCTGTCCTAGCCAGAACCAGGACACTAAGAAAAGGACTCTCTTCCCAATCAGGCATGCAAATCAATTTGTATCAGAGATGCAGAAGCTGAGTTACTCCTGATTCATATGAAGACGTGATCAGATGTCTTTATAAATAACTCTTCCCTGTTGTCCACACACATTTGATAGTGAATGCGAATAAAAACCTTGAACAGCTTTATAACTAATGTTTCTATTCTTTATTTTAGCTGTAAAAGGCACCATTTGTAGACCTTGTAAAAACGTCATCACCATCACATCCGGCTTATTGCACCATTCAGTTCCCCTTTAATATCACTCACATTAAACACAAACTTTTTCTTTGTATCAGTAGGATATCTATCTAAGACTTTTCTTTTCCCATATTCACCCTGCTCTCATACTATGGTATTTTAAACTATGAATATGCAACCACAACTGGCAATGTTTGCACAAGTAAATATTTGGAAGAAATGAAAATTAATTGTGTCAGAAAAGCTGAAATTCCCCTCAGTCTAACATAATGCTCTCCAGTCAGTAAACACTAGGCAGTCAACTTCTACACCGTAACATCATCTTCACTTGGACAGCAGTGAAGCATCATACTAGGCAACAGCACACCAGGACAGTGCTACATTAAATTACTATTTGTGTTCATAATATGATGAATCCAGCCACTGTAAAGATGGCATGAACCTGTAAGGAGTGTGGAGGTTAGCTGCTTTTCTCACCAAGTCGTCAGTAGCAAGATACATCAGCAGGGCGTTTGACGAGAAAGTCCTGAATTTGAACATGACCGTAGAAATATTGGGGTTCCAGCGGATTGGGCGGCTCACCATGGCATAGCTGTCACCGTCAAACTGGACTGTCCCTTCACCATCTGCCACCTGTGGGCTGAAAAGGGGAAATTCCAATCAGTTTCCTTTGGCATGTGAGGTAAAAAAAAAAAAAAAAAAAAAAAAAAAAAAAAAAAAAAAAGTGGGTGGGAAAGGGGAGTAAGGGAATGCCTCTTGGGAGTCTTCCTGAATGTGGCTTGATTTTGTACCAAACCTCTGTTTTGACAAGTGAAGCTGCAAGGTCTGCTCACTGACTGTCCAACACAAAAGCATCTCTGGGAGGAAGATGGAAGTGGAACCTGTTGCATATATCTCAACGTCTGGAATGACTCATTTTGCAATCCTCAGCATAAAATAGGATTCTGTACTCTTTCATCTTCTAATAAATCTTGGTTTTGTTACTGTTAGTGATTTTACAACTTCTGGAGGGTCCCAGACTGAAAACTCTGGAAACTGATTCTCTCTGTTTACCCACAAATTACAAACACCACAAGAGCAGAAGCATCAATCTCTCCACAGTTTTTGGCATTCCTGTCACTATAGATCAGAAAAGGTCAGGCTTTGAGATTGTTTGATATGATTTTTATCATAGACTCTTGTCTGTCACATAGATCAGATAGCTGCAAGACAGCAATCTTTCAGTTTAATCACAAACATAATTAAATTTGAACCAGGGACCTACATGTGAAATACCGGCTAGGAACATGTTTCCCATTTACCTTGGCACATGTACAAAGATCTTGAATGTAGTCCTTTCACCCTCCATAGTTACATTTAACAGTTCTGCAAATAGATTTTGCAGAACAGGACTCTTCCTGGTACTGGAACAATGGGTTAAAATAAAAGGGAACTTTTAATAATGTTTTCTACAAATCTCAACTCTAGTATTCTTTATTTAATCTCCCTCCGAAGCACCCCACTGCAAGCAAGCAGGTCTATTCTATTACTAATGAATGAGAAAATTAAATTTAGGCAGAGATGCACATAAAGGTTTAGGCATTTCCACTAGGACTTGCTTGGAACTGAAATGCATATATGCACCATCGTGCCCCTTAAATTTCCACTTAAGTGTCAAGGAAATCCTCTGGTATTTCCAAAATTGCTTCTGTTCAATTGTTTCTTTTTTCAAAGGGCTAACCTTTAGCAGGCTGTCAAACTACCGGCCTAATTTGAAAACTAGCCTACTCTTAATTTCCCTAGCTAGAACTATGATTATTTTACCTAACACAGCATGAGCTCTAAACTGACACTGAGAATTCCCTAAAAAAACCAGGAGCATCTAAAAGGTCAGTGCTGCTTTCATGTAGTGGGTCATTGTGAAAGTCATAAACGATCAACAAGGTTGTAAGAGGTCCAGAGCCTGTCTTCTTTCCATGATAATGCCCAGGACTGTGCTGTAGTATCAGGTGGTGCCTCTGCATAAGGGTCCTCAGCTTTTGAAGCTGAGACATGGCACAGGAAAGTATTTGAGATTGGTTTGGTGGGAAAGAGGAATGAAGATGGGTCACAGCTCTCTGAGGACAAGGACACATCTGAAAAGGAAGTAACTTACCCTGTTTTAAATTTCCTGAAGGGAGTTCTGAGCCTACAATATGTGAATCCTGGTCCTGCATGGATGGGCCATTTACCCTATCTGGAACCACAGGTCACCGACAGGGATAGGATTTCCAATTCCCTCTTGAGAAAGGAAAAATCTTTCTCTTGTGGGGGTCTTCGCTCACCACACTGGTGGCTGCGAAAGCCACCTTGAGGCAGCTGACCCCTCCCATGCTGCATGAGAGCTGCAGGCACCCACACCACAGCTGTGCATGAGCCAGACTCAGTCTCACTGTGGATCTTCCCTTCTCTCATATTTTGCCTAATCCTGGTTACGGGTTAGTAGGAATCTTTTTATCACAGCACTGTTACACTGTCTTAATTCTGATAAAACACCAACCACATTTACAACCCAGTTTGGGTGCTTCCCCTCTTGGCATAATTGTAACCTAACTTCATGTTTCCTACAACTCTCAGCACTGCATACAGACCACAACTGTCTACTGGACCTTGATGGCTGCTGTGGAAATTCCTGCTGCTTACCATAGAACGCAGTGTCACGGTAGACAGGTTCCCAAAGAAGCATGAGAAATAGTCAGTGCTTTACCTACCTGACGGCACATCCTTTGCAGTCACCTTCGATATCCCTGAAATTCCACAGTCCTATGGGCTTGCTGTCTAGAAAGGTTTCACCCATGCAGCCAGTGAAGGTCGTGACCCTTACAGCATCTGACTTCTGCAACAGAAAACGTAAACCCCATTAGAATTCAGTCTGAAGTGATCTACTGTGTCCGAAAGCATAACTAGTATGAAAATCACAAATACCAGAAGATGCTTCTTATTTTTTTTAAATATCAACAGTAATATTTAATCTGGCAAGCCCTCCTATAGAACAACTGATCAGCAAAAATGAAAGCTAAACTATCAGTCAGAATGGAAAAGTCCATATGCATTTGAGATTCTGGGGAAAGCCTTGGCAGAACAACTCCTGGAGAATGAGGAGCTGCCCCACCTTCTACATCATCATCAGCTTTCCTGGCTATTCAGAGAGCTACTTGCTCCCACCTTCTCAACATCCGTCTAAGTTTTTGCTTAAGACTTCATAGAAAGGACTATGAGGAATCCTGACTACAATACAATAAGTAAAATGTTTCTACTGTACTTAATGTTCAAAAGCCTGGAAATTGAGCAGATCGTCCAAGCTGAATGACCAACTGTGAACTCAACTAGCTATACCTGAAAGTTCATGCTGAATTATGGATGCAGAAAAAAGTTGCATATAGCAAAGCAATTAAAACTCATATCCCATCAAAACTCATCAAGCTAGGGTCATGCACACAGGGGTAAAGCTCACTAGATCATAACATGGTACCATGATCAAGGCAGTAATATTTGACAATACACAGAGTACTCAGCTCAAAATTATCCTTCTAAAAATACTGAGTTTCATTTAAATTTCTCTTCATCAATATGAGCTGATTGAAAAATCTATATACTTAGCTATAAGAGAAAGACAAGCACCTGCTGTTTTCCATACAGCAATTACAAACATTAAGATCTTGCAAGAGAATATGGAGAAGTGCAACTTGAAAATATTCAAGGAAAAGTATGACTCAAAAGACTTAATGTGCTGGTGATATTTCCCAGGGTAATTGGGAAGGTTTTAATTAGGAACAAGTATGAACTTAATGTCACTTCTGAGAAATTCATGACATCTAAGTATCATAGCCTTCCACTCAAATCAGGTGAAAGATTTTTTAAAAACTGAAAATGTGCCTTCTTTTTGGATACACCATAAAGATGTATGCAAAAAGGGATATGGACAAAATCCTAGGACAAATCTAAAGCACTCCAAACCTCAATAATATGAAAAAGCAGATTTCTGAGACAAATATTTTAAAAATATCAGGGACATTGACAAATGTCCAAAGAGCTTCATGAGTTTAGAAAAGAACCTCAGTTAAGGTCTTCATTTTGTGAGTCTGACCACTGTACCACATGACGACAAAAATCCCCAGAAAAGTAAAGTTATCATTCACCTTTTAATTCACAGACTGTGTCTGAACAGAGCAAGTCTGATAGTGCTTAGAGTCTTGAATTGGAAATATAACAGCCATACCAAACTTAAAATACATTGTCTTCCTACCTCTGCCCTTGTCTTTGTTTACCTTGAGAAAAAAAAAAAAAAAACAAAAAACAGTATGGCTTTCCTGAATAAGATGAAAAAATGGAGAATTCTCCAGAAAATACTGGGACAACATTTATCGAGGTTGAAAATGGCTGTTCTGGCATCAGACTTGTGCAGCATCCATAATACCTGTTCCAGTTCAGCATCGTACCTCATACTTGATCCTAGAACTGCCTTACGTACTGAATTATGCTCACTATCCACCTCTGCCTCACTGTACCTAACTAAAGGAAAAAAAAAAACCAAACAACAAACTATTCAGGAAAGGGTTCAGATTTAAATGTTACTTTCTACCAGGTCCTTTCATTTACCCTAGAATACTTTTCCCTCCAGAGATACTGCTAAACTTCTAACTTTTTCCTAAATATACACTACATGAAACTTAATTGTTAAGTAATTCTTCCTGGCTAAGTATTACTAAAATACTGTTACTATTTAAATATTAAATAATAAGTAGATAACCCAAATAAATACTACTATTAATAAACATGAAGTAAAAGTAATAGATATAATATTAAATATTTTAAAATTCAAACTAGTTTTTCTTCTTACAGTGCAATATAAGCGAGATGACCATTCTTAGCAGTGGTGACATCTTCTATTGGAGCATTGGGGCTGGTTACTCAAACAGTACATATGATCTCTCTTTACACCTTTGCCTCATTTTTTCTACCATCAAACTGTAATACTAAGACCTCTTTATTTAACAAGAAAATATTTATAACACTTTAACCTTGAGATGACATCAAGTAAAACATGTATTTTTATTAGTCTAATATGACAGGTTTGGCGTGAAAATTAGGACTAGGCGCAAGACTATGCTGTGGCACAGAACAGCTGTTGCTGAATTTCTGTATCATCTTTGATTCTCTGGATTTTTAATTTAAATGCAAGATTTCTTTTTTTGAAGTAAAATTCAGGTGAAAGCTCTGGTCTGGGAGGTTTGATGTTCTAGAGTTGTGCAAATATAAATGGTATTACTATGTTTCAGTACTTGCCCCGTTTGTCTTCTGATACCTCAAAAGTGAAAACTAAAATAAAATTGAAATAAGGTTTGGGTTTAGGCTGGCATTTGTGGTTGAAGGTTCACAACTGCTTTGGGGGATCACCCAAAGACAATAAGCTAAAAATCACTTGACCACACATTTTCTAGGGTCTCAACTGAATCAAAGAAATTTAAATATTGTATAAACCAGACTTTCAAGTGCTTTTTAAAATGCAGAATGAGGAAATAACTTGTTTAATCAAAATTCTGGCACCTATGATTATTACCTGAGCCAGTCTATCTTCTTGAACCTGCAGTCAGACTCTGACAGTTAAGAATGTTAGGGTGGGTAGGTGGACACATAGACATCCTATAGCCTTTAGTAACTGGTGTGTTTGGGCCTTTGGTCATTGTAACTACACAGCACTGCAAGCACCAAATAGTCCTGATTCAGCTGACCAGATTGTTTATTCCACTGAGTTATTATGGAAGTAGAAAACAGGATAAAATGCCAATGCAATTATATTTGTTACTGGTGAAAACAACAGTAAAAATTAAAATTTCTCCAGCATAGCAAAAATCCAAGAATGAAAGAAAGCTGAGAAGCAAATTAGGTGTGGGAGATAAAGCACATCTCCCTGGTTTATTTCCATTCCCTTTGAAAAAGTATATCAAAAGGATAGAGTACAGAAAGTCAGTGAGGCCATTTTGGTTTTGTAAGGGTCACTAATCTCTGCAGTACAGAGCCACTTTTAGCAACTGATGATTCAGTAATTTTAGAAATATGTTTTGAGGGTTCTTGTCTAGAGCTAACAGAAGAAAGCAAACACTTTTAGTTGCCTCTAGATAGAAAGCTGGAAGGCAGAGAGCAAACCAGAACCTCTGTTCAAGGCTGTAAGGAGAAAATAGAAAATGTGACAAAAAGGCTGTATTTTCTAATAGGTAATTCTCCAAGAAATTCTTCAATTGACTTCCTTGCCTGTTTCCTATATGAAATCAAATTATATAAAAGAAAATACATGGCAGTATTTAAGGGGGTTATTAACCCCCTTAAGCTCAACAAGAAACATAAAGATTCATTGCGTCTGTAGAACTTGAAAATGGTTGTGATTTTTTGTGGATCAATTTCAGATAAAACAGTTCTACTAATATGGACTGATTTGCAATTTCCTAAGCCAAAATCTCATGAATTTTTTTCCTGTTCTTGTGAGTGCTTGTCTCAAATATATCTCAGTTAAGGTAGCTGGTAGTTGGGCAAGTCTGCTCAGAATTGCTTTTTTTTTCTGTGTGCAGAGGCTGTGATCAAGTTCTAAAATGAAGTTACCTGACTGTGCTCCAGAACAGATGGGTATCTTTGAAGCTAAAGACGGACTTCAAGACACTGATTTCAAGCAAGTGGAAGCTACATTCTCTATTCCTCTTGTATCCTCTAATTTTCTCTTTATCTCTCTTGAAATGTACATCCATTCTATTCTGTGTAAGAAAGGAATATGTCTATCCACATATTCCAAAACCAGGAGCATCTAGAAAATTGAACTTTCTAAAAACTATAAAATGCTGTGCTATTTCAACACTTGAGGACAAATAGAAATTTTACGGGGAAAAAAAAGTTCTTTTGAGTTTGGGAAAGTCTAAATGTTAGCTTTTTTCTTGCTAAATGAGGATTTTTTTTTTTGGTAACGTTAACATTTTTAAAAAATGAAAATATTGATCAGGAACAAAACAGTTGATTAAAATTGTTTTGTAATGAACTGGAAAAAATACGCTAATTAGTACTTATTGGAGAACATATTTTGTTGAAATATTTCAATCTGTTCTATTTGGCATAAATAATCTATTTATTCCCATTAAGTTAAGCAATGTAGAAGCAGTCACCAGAAAAATGAACAGGCAAAAAGAAGAGAAACAGATCAAGGATCTGATGCAGGCCACAGTTAAAAAGAGCGGTAGTACAGGGGGGAAACAGAAAAAAAAATGAAGAAAATAAAGCGGAAACATGAAAAGTAGATTGAAAAGGAGGAAGTAATACTGTGGACACATGACAAAGAAAAAAACCCCTGAATGTTACATACATTTTTAGGAGACCAGGAATGTATGGAAACAGAAATGAGTTCCTGTTGCTATGGAACTGAAAGCCTGCTGGGGCAGCAGTATGTCCAAGGTAAAGCATGCAGCTACCCAGCAGGAATAAGTTGTTTGGAGTAAATGCTGCACCAAGTCAGCCAGCTACCAGGCTCCTGATTAGAAGTTCACAGCATGGGCAGAGAAACTTCAGGTCTGTGCACCTACATGTCTACGGAAATCCTAATAATCTTTAAAGAGTGCAGGTGTACTCTTTGCCACTAAAGCACCTACTACAATGATTCAAGCATATTAAAGTTTACCATTTCTACTGTAAGCAATAACAAAAACTGTCCACATCAATAGCCAGTTAATACACTCGGCACCGGACAAGACATTACCTTTATTTTTTCAGTTAAACCACCAACAAACAGCATGGCATTAGCATCTACATCCAGAATGGTATATCCAGGTGGAGAAACAGCACTGAATGTGGCTGGCACAATGCTGGCTTTAGGACCGTCCAGAGCTCGCACTGATATTGTGCCATTTTTCCCAGTCCTAGAGATTTTAACAAAATAATTTAAGCATATAGCGTCAGTTGTTAAACCAAACATACAAGAAGATTATTTTAGATGGCATCTTTTCATAGAAGCATGTATTACTGGTTTGATTATGTTTCATTTTGATACAAATGAATATACAGTTATGTCTGCGTAAGTTAAAGACATGATCATAGAACCAGTTTTTCTTCTCACGTCAATGTCCTTTTTGAACAAAATTCACTATATAGATGAAGTGGAACTTTCATTGACTAAAACAAAGAAGTTGCATTTTTTACATTATTATGATGAAATTAGTGTTAAGTAATTGTTTCTTGACACAACAAATAATGCAGACAAGGTTCCAAATTAAATTTCTG
The DNA here is from genome assembly GCA_009806455.1 of Tetrax tetrax. Classification (NCBI taxonomy): domain Eukaryota; kingdom Metazoa; phylum Chordata; class Aves; order Otidiformes; family Otididae; genus Tetrax; species Tetrax tetrax. The sequence continues at coordinate 504,149 of WHYT01016475.1, read as the reverse complement.
AATTTCATAAGGTTTATTAGATTATATTTGAACTGAAATGAACAATCATGTGATAAAGTGCTTCAGTTTCCTTCACTGTGATGCACAGAGTTTGCATTTTCTGCAGCGGAGCTCTCTTGTTGCTTATCAAATAGGCACAAACCCCATTATGTTTAAGGATGTTACCTCGTTGTCCTCTGCACCATATCAAATATTGATGGTAACAACATGAACAACAACAAAAGAATTTGCCATTTGTTAATAGTTTCTGCAGTAGTTCATTTTCTACTCCTTAGGTTATATTAATGAAATAACTGGCATGGAAAGAGTTTGCTGACGTATTTTTACATTAAAAGGAACAGAATGTGGAGAGAGATGATTCCTCCTAGTCTTTCAGGTATACAGAAAGGTATTTCAAAGGAACCTTGAATCATTTTGAATCCTTTGCAATAATTTGCTTAATATTATTTTAGCTTACAGCAGTACGGACAGTAGATTTCCATAGAAAGCTTACTACTTACCTAATAGAAGTAAACTATCAGGCATTAATAGTCACACCATAAATTAGTGTTTCATCCTAGTCAGATGGACCAAAATCAACACACACAATTTCTTACAGGACCATAAAACAATTGTAGAAATAAGTACGGAGTGTAATTCAAATCCTGTCATGTGCACACAAAGTATCTACCATGCTCAGTAATGTGGTGGAGGAGTGTTTGGGAGATGAGGTAGGCAGAAAGAGATCACATACTGTGGATTTATGGATAACTTTGGAAATTGCTGCATCTTTAATAGGATGCTGGATTTCCCATGACCGTTGCCATGTTACTTTGGAAATTCCTAACATGGATGTCTGATCTTGCAATTATAACTAGTGCTGAAACACTCAGCATGGATACTGATATTACACGGAAATTTTCTAATTTATGTTTGATACTTAATGCAGAAATATACAATTTTAAATAAAATTTACTTTATTTTTTCATAATAGTTCACAAAGAGTGTATACCTATCAAGAGTGACTGCCTATTTTTTAGATTACATGTGATATTTCGTTGGATACTTGATTAGACTCTAAAAACTACTCCGTGCCGTTCTCGGACTAGACAAAACTGAGATTTTTCTCAGAAAACAGATTTTATGTCTATATTTGTGAAAAAAGTTTCTAGGGAAAGGAAGGAAGTCAACTAAATAGAGGTGATAAAATTCACCAAAAATTTCCACATTTGGCTTTTCTAGATGGAAAGTTGAATACTCATCCTATCAAGGTACTGTCAAGTCACAGCCAGAAAGTAAAAAAAACAAAAACAAAAACAAACAAACAAACCACCAAACACCTTTGATTTTCCGAAGTCCTGAACTTTGCTGCATGCAAAGATGAAACATTCCTTTTTGTCTAATTAGGAAAAAAAAAAAATAAAAATTGGCTTGGGGTACTGAAGTAACAAGCAAACTAAAAGTTAAAAGCATACCTTTCAGAAAGAACTGTCATTTCTGTTAAATAAAGCTTCACTTGAAGAACTTACATTCAGAGCACAGCAAGGCATAACTTAGGCTACTAAATAAGCTAAATGAAGACATTGCTATCCTGTACTTACAGAATTCCTTGATTTAGAAAGTTTACTGGATCAGGGCTCTAGAGTGTGGAAAGATCTCATGAGACTATGCATTTTATTTCTGAAAAACACTCTTCTGAAAATCCTTTGGCTCAGAACCTATTGCTCCTCAGAAAGAAAGAGTTGACAGTTTTCTTATGAAATAACATAGAATTGGAAAAAAGCCACTTAAATGAAAAAAAAAAAAAAA
>WHYT01016475.1:459311-490700 GCA_009806455.1 Tetrax tetrax | reverse complement strand
TAAAAAAAAAAAAAAAAAACCAAAACAAACAAACAAACCACCAAACACCTTTGATTTTCCGAAGTCCTGAACTTTGCTGCATGCAAAGATGAAAAATTCCTTTTTGTCTAATTAGGAAAAAAAAAATAAATTGGCTTGGGGTACTGAAGTAACAAGCAAACTAAAAGTTAAAAGCATACCTTTCAGAAAGAACTGTTAAATAAAGCTTCACTTGAAGAACTTACATTCAGAGCACAGCAAGGCATAACTTAGGCTACTAAATAAGCTAAATGAAGACATTGCTATCCTGTACTTACAGAATTCCTTGATTTAGAAAGTTTACTGGGTCAGGGCTCTAGAGTGTGGAAAGATCTCATGAGACTATGCATTTTATTTCTGAAAAACACTCTTCTGAAAACTCAGAACCTATTGCTCCTCAGAAAGAAAGAGTTGACAGTTTTCTTATGAAATAACATAGAATTGGAAAAAAGCCACTTAAATGAAAAAAAAAAAATTAGTTGACACATTTCAGTTTTGATAAATTTCTCCTAAACTGTGAATCAGGGTTGCAAAGTAATTTTGAATGTTTCCAATCAATAGGGAATACTTTTGTAGATCTGTGCCATTTTGCCTGCTTTGTAGTCAGGCATCTCAAGGCTTTCAATGTGAAAAATAAATATCTGCAAGAAAACCATTGGACCTCTTCGATTATCCACCCATACTTTGATCTCAGTTTCCTAGAGAATCTCCTAAGTGACGTCTGGGGTACATGAACATGTACTTGCTCCCAATCATTTCATCAAAGTGGGCTAAAGCCATCCACACTATTCTAAATGATATTTTAAATTTTCCTTTTAATGACAATATTTTACCTTTAATTCCAAAATCAATTGAATGGTAAGCAGATAGCTTTCTATGCAGCATAAATTACAAATTTTTACCTTTTTTTTTTCAGAAGGTTTATTCATGTGAAGCCCTTTAAAGGATAAAAGTTCTCAACATAGCAATTGTTGAAAGACTAACAGTTGCTAAAGACTTTTCTTTAAACTATTAAAGTTTGATGCTCTCTGAAAGAAAGTCATCGGCACTTTCAATATATATTGCACTGAAATCAAGATTCTAGTTTAAAAACATCCAAGTGCAATAATGCAGAAGTCACCAAGCAGACTGACACTTTTTAGGGTGTCTAATATGTCAGAAATAGCACGGATGTCTCATCTTCAAACAGACTGAAATATTAACAATGAAGTCTCTTCCATAAATAATTCTCTCTTATTTAGGGAGGACAATTGAGCTTGAAGAAAGAATTTGGCTAACTTGACAGCAAAAAGACATTGCTACCCTGTGCATGACAAGTCATCAGGTTAGAAGATACTGTTCTAGCGATAGTCAGTTCTACAAAACTGGTGGATTACAGAAGAGGTACGAGCACTGTGTGGCTCATCATCCGAAGAATTTACATAATGCCATGCATGCAGGGTTTGCTCTTTAGAAGATGTGTGATGTAAATGAGATTACTTTTGCACATCATCACCATTAGATTACAAAATACCATGCTGAAACCCCTACTCCTTGACCTCTTGAGAGCACAGAAAATCTTCTTTGGAAAGTATGGCTTACATTTGCCACAGTAGTTTAAGACCGAATTCTTGCTGAGCTAAGCCGGATGTGCCTAGAGTGAAATTGTGATTCAAGCATCCTTTGTCCTCAAAGGAAGGGCGCTGCTTAAACTCTGTAATTAACAATTAAAACAATGGTAATATTTAAATCACAGAATTAGAATCACAACTAATCAGGTCCCGCTCCTAAGTGAAGCCTGCTGAAGTCAAATGACATTGTTTCACTGATCTAGCCAGCTTTGTCCATTTGACTGTTTGACAAAATTGACATAGTTTGCGTGTTGCAAACCTACTTTAAATAATTTTTTTTTTTTTTACACACTGTTATGCCAGATTTTTCTTTGTTAATTGATACTTTGATTGATTGCAGTTCTTGATGCCAATGAGATTTGTCTCTGTAAGGAGGTAAGTAACTCTGTGAGTGACATTGGTTAAACTCCTGTTCCATCAAAATACAGGGAATCCCTATAGGAATTTGTATAGGAAAAAAAGAAATTTTACTTCAATTCCATAAAAAAAAATAAAATATTTCCATTATAACCTCTGCATATACAATAAAATGCGAAATATTAGAATGCTTTAAACTAAAAGGTGATAAAAATTAAATGTGTCCCTGGAAGACAGATGCAGTAATCATCTATTTGGTCATAACACACTGGAAATTTTTGGTGGAGACATTAACAGAACTGAACATCTATGATCATTACTCAACAGTCAGCTTTCTCATATTTAGACTTCATTCAGTACGCTCAGTGGCACTGCGAATTTCACAACCTCTGTGCCACCACATCTTCTCTTTTTAAGGCCCTTTGGGAGTCTAGATTAAGAGCTGCTTTCAACCTTTAAACTTTCCATATAATTATTATTTGTGTCAATGTTTGTCAACATTGAAATCAATGGCAAAATCCAGCAGGGCCAGAATTTAATCTTATGTCCCCATTCTACGTGGATGCCCTGCTCCAGTTCCTCAGGCAGCTCTTAGGTTGCTGAAAAAGACTGTGGCTGGAACTGAGCAGAAATTTGGAGAAAAAAGATGAGGGAATTAAGCTCTCGAACAGCTTATGAAGGGAGTCAGAGGAGAGTTATCAAATTGACTAAAATGTTCAAAGTTGAAGAATCTTCAGCAGGGCATGTGATTTACGAAGTCTGCTTTAAGAATGCAAAATCAGTCCCGGTTCTTCATCTTAATCCCACAAATCCAATTAATGTTTCTGCAATATAATTCTCCCAAACACTGCTCTGTACTTCAGATTTGTGCAGCTGTAATTGTTCTAAATTGCTGATCCAGTAGTTTGTTCAAAACTAATGGCATCCTCACCCTATATATCCAGAACAACCCGCTTAATAGGCAATGTGCTTTTGTAGGATGTGTGAATTTTTATACTACGTCCTGGCTCTACATTCTGCTGAAGCAGCTTTCTTGTAAATGAAAGTCTGGCATTACTGTGTCATGAAGCTGTTTTAGTATGCATAATATGAACTGGTGAAGATTTCAACAATTCATATTGTACCCCAGTTTGCATTTTCCTAGCAATAAGGTTTCATTAAGCCAGCTTCTGGAGATAGTACCACAATTTTATCTAACTATCTGCTCTGAATAGCTGATTTCTGAGATTTCACTAAATTATTTAAACTGGCTGCTGTTTCCTCTTCTGAGAGTTATGGATGTAACTGGAACTAGAGTGCTTTGTTTTCTTTCTCCTTCTTTCTCTGATTTTCTGACTATATTACCGCTTCTATGTTTAATACCATGCAAAATTAACTGTAATGATGCAGGAGGAATTACTCAGCTTTATATAAAATTGCAATATAGATCATGTTATCTAAATTACTAAGATCTGTTCAGAAGTAGAAGATGAAAGATACAAAGTTATGTAATCCTCATGCTGTAATTACTACACCATATGTCATGTGTTTGCTATTTGAATGGAAAATAGAAGCTTCAACTAACAAATGTGAAATTTGAATATTAAGGTATCTATATTTCTAAAGTTCAACAGCATTCAACAGCTGATCTCAAATTACAATGTATAATCTAACTTTTTAGAATATTTAACCCTTGAGCTTTCATAAACTGTAACTTTTCAGATATCTCCAGTTTGAAGAGACATTGTGCCTATGGAAATGGCATTTAGAGTAAGACTAAAGATACTGGTGTGTGACAGTCTATTCATTTGCAGTACTGTATCAAGACCAAAAATTCAGAAAATCTGCTCCTGTTTGAAATTCAAGGAGAAAAGAGTAGTAGTTATCTGTTTGAGAGTTAAAAGCTAACTGATTTTAAAGGGAAGCTAGTTGACAAAGAGAATTGATAGAGTGATAGCTAAACTGAAGGGAATATAAGCAGTCATAGATTGTTGATGCTAGAGGGGAAATATGTGATTAAAATAAATTATTGACACAGAAAAATTCACATTTCAATAGTCACTGTAATCTATACGCTTTTGGTACTACTGGATGTAGGTTCAAAAGCTTTCATTAAACGGGAATAGAATTTCTCATATTTATGACATCATCCTTTTTAAAAAGGTTGATGTTTCAAATGTAGCAAACATTTTGACATAAACCTGAGGTATGCCAACTTGAGGACAGTGGATTAGAAGCAGAACTTGTTAAATTTAGCCACTTTTTCTTTAGGAATAAAATTTTGGAAGTGAAATATATACTTGCCTAGAGGCTTCAATCCGGTACCAAAACCCATCATCAATGGTCAGATCTGGATACTCTACCCTTCCAACACCAGATCCCACATCCCACAGGAAGCTCACCTTGCCTTTGCGCATCTCTATGGCCAAGAAGTCAGTCTACATGTGAAATATGAAAACAGAAGCAATCTCATACTTTAATTAAAGAAAGTTTTCTAGAATTTTTCACATTTTGGAAGGTCTAATGAGGCATCAGAAACCCATATATAGACAGTAAAGTATGAACACTAATTCTCACAGTGATCTTAAATGAGATTTCTTTTTCCTGTTTTCAATGGCTCAAACACGGAATCTTAAGCCAAAGATGGCAAATGATTTCCATCAGTGAGATGCAGTAAGTAGCTGCTAGATTTATAGAAATGTTAATATTGCAGCCCTCAAAAGAAGGAGTTAGCTTAGAGAAAGGATGTTTGTTAAACATCCATGGGATGGCAGAAAGATTCTAGGATTCTAGGCTAATATATGACGCCATCCAGCCTGTTAATTTTGTATTAGGTAAATAAAGTACATAGTTCAAAATGTTAGAAATAGAATACTTTTCCTATTTACTGAATTATTATTGATTATTCTAGAAGCCTGTCTGCTATAGGGCTCATGGGAAATGAAATCATTTATTGGAATGGCAGTCTTGACTTAAAGTTACAATAAATAGGAGCTTTGGCAGATGAATCATGATTAGCTACTTCATTCCCAAGGGAAAACCCACAGCCAACCCCAAAATTACTCTGGTTGCACTGTGAATTTTAAAGCTTTAATGTAGTCCATGTACAGGTCTCTCATTTCATATACAGTTAAAATAAAGAACCATAAAAAAGAATATTTGCTGGTCATATTTTAGAAGTCCATATATTAATACCAAAGACAGTAAATGTCTAGATATCTTAAGCCCTCTACTACTGCTTTGAAGCCTCTAGAAGGAAAAAAAAAAAAGCCTTTTTTCATCTTCTGTATTTGTCACTAGTCTGATTGAGCAACCCTTACATGAAAAGCAGGAGACAGACTTACAAACTTGGCACTTCCAAGGTAAAAAAGCAGATTGTCAGCAACTACAGTCTTCACATTGAGAATGATGGTGTTGTATGTTCCCTTCTTTATTTCTGGTCTGTATGTGCGAATACAATTTCCTCCAGAGGACACGGACACTTTGATCTTCAAAAAAAGCATAGCAGAAAGAATTCAGTTTATGGCTTATTATCCCAGAATTAACTTTAGATGCTTCCAAATTATTATAAGAATATTACACTTTTTTTTTTTTTTCTTCCTTCACATTTCTGTGTTAAATGTACCAGGCAGTAGTTTGGATATGCACAGGAGGCAGAAATGGATTTTTCTTTCTGGGATTGTTTATTAAAAGGCAAAAAAAAAAAGCTCTATCTGGCATTCAGATTTGAAAGGATGAACTATATGGATTAAAAATACCTATAAGATACACTGGTCTAATGCAAGCAGCAGTGGAATTCTAGCAGCAGAAATTGCCTATAAGTAGCATGAAAAGCCAGGAAAATAAGCAGCACTCCTGAAGGGATCACCAGCATATTGCTATCAGGTATACAGGATGATCTATTTTTTCCTTGCAATATCTTTGATTATGCCAATTTAAGACACCTTTTAACAACTATTTTTAAACCAGAGGTTGTGTCTATCATTGCTTTTACATAGCCCCTAATGGAGTTGATATTCATATCTAAGTTTCATTTTCACAGCTGAGTGACATACGCATTTTGATACGTGTGCTAATTTCCTCAGGCTCTGAGCAGAGACAAAAACAATATACTGTTTGCTTTTATAAAGCCAGCATAGATATAATGACAGTACAATGGTATTTCAATTCCAGCTAGGCATGTTTTTTATTAGAGCAGATGTATCTAATGGTATCCCCTTATGCATAGTGCAAACTTTGTCAACAAGAGATCCATTATATGACCAAACTCACAATTTCCCTGTCTCAGAAATGCTGAGCAGTTAAGTAATTCAAAGCCTTCAGATAAGAAGATGAAAGTAACAAACCATATCATCACTGTAGCCTGTCTTACTATTGTGGGCAAATTTCATTGAGTATATGGGATACATTTCTTTCCCAGGATTCTATTATTCTTTGATTTGGTTTTTTTTTTTTTCCCCCAACTATTTTTTCAGAAAGTTTTCTTAAGTACCACCCTCAAGACTTTTTTTCCTTGCTACATTAGGTCACAAGCTGAATAACCTTAGTATTAACAAGCTGATCCTCGAGTTTAGAGTATTACTGAGTCAGAGAGATGAACTCCAAACTCATTAAATGGACTAGAAATATATTCTCAACTCAAGTTTGAGTCCTCAGAACTGCTACTGGACAAAGTCAAGAATATGGGAAAAGCAAATACACTCATCAATTTCAGCGAGTTTGAGATGGTGTCAGTTTCAGGTAATATAAGCTCTACGAAATGAAATCAGGGGCTTAATATCAATGATAAAGTAAAAAAAAAAAAAATTGATTTCACAAAAAAAATCAAAGACAATGCGACTCTTCTGCTGCACTATCATCCACAATGCTTCTTAGATAACAACCTTTCCAGATACATTCCTACAGACGTTATGCATTTAACAAGAGTATGTTTTAAATGAAGAAACAAGACACAGAGTGAAAATCATCAGAATATTCTCTGTTTATCTGAGAAATTATACTCCATTATTTGCTCTTTTTACATATATTTAGAACTAGAAAGGATTCATCCTGTGGAAAAGAAAAAGAAAAGTAGAAAATAAAATCCCATCAATACCGAACAGGACATCTTACTGAGAAAGAGGGCTTACCGAATTGGCTTGCTTCCGAGCTTGGTTTATCAGCTCTTTTATCTGAGAAATGTTTTTCCCTAAGTTATCCTGAAGTTCTTTGATTGGCTTGATTTTATCTAGCAGACGATCTGCTTCCTTTTCTAGGGTTTTAATACTGGAATCTGCATCAGCAACTTCACAAGAAAGAACAAAGCAGAGTTTTAGAAAATAGTGTCAGAGAGTAATTATACATTGCAATAACAAAATCCAGGAAAATTCTGCATATACAATACTCAGGTGATTGTATATGCTACCATGAGGTACACAAGACCAGGAAGCTACCTGAACAAAATAAGATAATTGAAGAATATTTAGAATCAAGTTAAAGTAGCAATAGTAGCAAAGGCAGGTGTTAAAGCAAGATTTTGAAGCCATAACTATGCTTCACATCATGCTATCCATGATACTAATGGAAAACATTTCCTGTAGCAAAATACAATTATGAATGAGATTTACTTTGGTTTTTTTAAAAATCTAGTTTTGAAGAAAAATGCTAGACTAATGAAAACGAGTTAATTTCCATTAGTAATTTCTGAAACCATGTTAGAATTAACTTGAAGTTAACTCTTGAATTAACCATAACAGCCAGAACTAGAAAAAGGCTTTATTCTAGTCAAAAGTTTAAAGTTCTGCATGTGTACTGAAAGCAGGTTCAAAAACAGTGGCAGTAAACGGCAAATATTTTCTTTTTTTTTTTTCAGGTTAACTTAATTATTTCACAAGGATATTTTTTCTCTCTTTTTTTTTAAGCTTCAAATGACTTTTTTTGCCTTCATACAACCAGTGAGCAATGCCCTCTCTTTCAACAATTCATCAGCAGAACTAAGGATTGCAACACTCATCTAGCATAAGGGTATGGGTTGTGTGGATGACACTGAAAGGGACAAAACTGCATTTACCAGAATAACGTATACTGAACAAAAATAATAACAACAACAAGAACAATAATAATATAATGATAATGCTTATGTAAAGCATGAAAGTCTGGATATCTAGTTTTTGCATATTCACCCATACACTGATACCAAACCTTCACAATGCTTCTTAAGATTTCACATAAGTGAAACTAGTTACCAAGTCATTTCATCTCAGAGCTTTCAAAAAGTAACTATTTCAATGAATGTGAAATATAGAGCATCATGCAGAAGCTTTGGTGGTAAGCAGTGAATCCTTGTTTACTAGAAAAGGCACAATAAAAGCAGCAAGAAAGAAAACATACGTACTGATTTCTGTAGGCAAGATATGGAGACAAAGAAAAGAGAAAAACCAGAAGATAATGTAAGAAAATGTTTTGAGGATTGAAACACAAATGAAAAGTAAATGAAGGCACAGGATTAGTCTAGAAAAAAATGATAACCCTTTATGTACTGCATATCTGCATACTGAAAATTCAAGAGCTAAATTTTGGCATACAAGAGAGGCTGTCTACTTTAACATGCAGTCCTGAGTGCCTACATACTCACTATATACATTTGGAGTATTTTACTCTACATTTACTTTAATCTCATACTGTAATATGAGTATCTGTTAGCAGTTGGAGAGTTGTAGAAGGGCACTTCTGGAGAACATCTTCCAGTTAAGCTTTGTCTGACATGAAAGAGTTTGTGTGTATTAAAACCACTATGTGAACCAAATAATGGTGACTAGGGATGATCAAGAGATTAACTTCTAAATTATTGCTCCTAATCTCAACTAAAATGCTAACATACACATAGTCTTAGAATACTTTGGCTGGGACAGATGGCCTGGTCTAGATCCATCAGTGCCAAGAAATTACTGCTTTTAGGCTACTTCTTAGTTGTTTATCACTCTCCTGCCGGAGGTCATTACCTTATATATATCTGCTTGTTCCACAGTCCGCTGTAATTTAACCACACTATTTCAATCAATAATTACTTTTATTATTGTCTAAACTAGTTTGGATCAGTCTGCACGATGGGGATTATATCCGGGACTCATACATGTGAGGAATCAGGAACCTGCAATACGCAGGCAGTGACAATCAGCCATTAGGATTAAATTCTTTCACCAGCAGAGCTACAATTTGAAGAAGATATTTGTCCATAGAATGATAATGACAGCCTCCTAAACTGGATGTTTTAGGTGCCCAGCTTCATCAAGCTGAACAATCTGGAGAGGCCAGTTTAGCTGAGAAATTAGTCCTTCAGTAATTTTGTAAAGACACTCTGGTTTTGTGGTCAGCCCTGACTGTATACTCCTATATGATATGTTCTAGTAATCTACCATAAAATGTATTTTAATTTATGCTTAACTTTTATCCATCAAATGAAAGTGAAAATGTTCAAGTAATTATCACATCTGATAACAGAATTCACTATCTAAAAAAAAAAAAAAAACCAACCAAAAACTTAAAAATCCCACTCCCAGAATCTTCTTTTTCTTTGTCTTCTTAAGTGTCTTCAGTGTTCTACCAAAAATAGTAACATATTTGAAAGAAGTCATGCATTGCTACCAGAATGGATTATCTGACCGGCTGAAGACAGGGTTAGTGCATGGAATTCTGCTTGAATCAAGAGCTGAATTGCCAGTCGGAATCTTTGATTATCTACATCCTAAATACTTTAAAAAGCAGTCTGCAGAACAAATCTATCCACTATATGTTCATCTTGCTGCCATTAGCTTTTTTTCCCAACTACTAGCAGCAGTCCTTAAGATTTAAAATTCTTTATATATAAAAAGTCAGGAAATAGAAGTGATAGAGATTCCTTTTATCCCAGCATACGGTAGTAACGCTATGTGAATGAAATTCTGGAGCATCTCTGTTTCCCTTTGAGATGTGACATGAAAACCATAAACTCAAAAAAACCCCACCACCAAACGATTCAAAAAAGATCTTACTGTTCTTGATAGGATCCTTCACAACAGCATTTGTTTTTGCTACGTCATCTGCAAGTTTACTGTAGTTGTTTCTCAAGCCCAGGAGATTCTGGTTGAGGTCTTTAATCTGTGCCAGAACATCATTTGCAGTATCGTTGGCTTGTCTTGCTTTGTCTTTGGCTGCCTGTACCTTTACAGCTGTATCTGTAGGTAGAAAGGATAATGAAATGACTACCTAGGGTACAGATGTTTTCTTCACACATCTTAAGAATAAAGTTGGGTCAAAATTCTACCATCTTAAATTGCGCTGTGTAACTCTTCGAGGGCTCCTACTTCACATGTAGCCCTTTAGGTCTTTTTTGAGACATCAAATGCACCTGAAGAAGAGAAAATGCTCCAGCTCCATTTGTACGTAAAGGACAAATCATTTTTATTAGGTAAACTTTTGTGCAATTTTGTTGTTGCTGTTGAGACACTGCTTAACCTCTGATCAAATGTCAGATACAATATTTGATACATAAAATAGAAATAAGACTTTCAACATTCTGATGTACAAAGTACAGAAATCTAACTCCTTATGTTTCTGCTGAAACTGTGATAAATAATCTTGTAAATCAGGAGACCAAGGGTTCATTGACTGAATTAAGCAAATACATCCATGGACATCCTTGGTGACCTTGAGCAAAACAATTAGTCTAATGCTGCCCTACCTCTCTGCCTGCAAAATGGTAATGTTCTGTCTTTGAAGTAAAAACATTCAAGTCTGGAATGTTTTTGATTCTGCTACTGATAAATGATAAAACAGACAGCTAGGTACTCGAGTACGTATCTATTAAAATCCTGTGTTAGCACATCGGATTGCTTCAAAACTTATCATGCAGCTGTTGAGCAGCTGAGGTGCTGTTCCCATGATGGGATTACACCACATGATGAGCCAGCAGCACATCAGGTTGTTTTCTTTTTATCTAGAAAATATGTTGTCAAATTTTCTTAATTCCCACAGATGGGAGAAAGTGAGCAACCAGAAAAAGTTGCGATGGACACTCCAGCTTGCAAGGGAACTCACATGAACTCCCATTCGACCACCACACCACAGTGGAGTCACAGTACCCGCAGGAACCCGCTTTACCACCTGCATCCTGTGAAACAGGTCTTGGAGTTGCTTTCCCCTTGTGTTCTCCAGGGTATCCTCACGTCCCTTAGTCATATGAGAATTTTGGAGTGCAGCTCAGAAGTTTTAACACCTCTGAAAAAACCATGTAGAGATAGTCCCACTTGTCATACTGACTGGGGCCTCCTGTGGTAGTTTGTGAAGTTAACAGACTGCATTTCAGTAGTGGAGAAAGCACAGGAGGTTATGTTTTCTTTCCATTTCTGACTAAGGGATAGTTGATAAGAGTTAGTTTATACCAACATTTGCTTGAAGCAGATTGCATGTGCCTGATTCTATGACTATGTGAGCACATGGGAAACATGGACACTTTCTCCATTTCAAGGGATCAACAGTATAGGTTTCCAAATAGTCGCCTAGGTAGGTCCTTCTTTGTCTGTGGAACATCTGATGTGATCAAGCCTGTGGCCTAGAGAGCACATGATGCTTTCCTATGGCCAGAGAATTGGTTGGTTTGTCCTGCACACTGGAGAGTTACATGACCCTTTTTACTTTCTTAAGCAAAGATATGTTATATCTGTGCTCCAAACAACTCCACTCTTATTTCTGAGGTTTTGGCTCTGAAAAGCCCCTCAAATACAATAGCACCTTGAAAATACAACTGAACCTTTAATAAACTATTATCATAATCAGTACTCACAAGTGAAAGAACAGAGACTCTGATTGCCTTTTTTAACTTCCTTTTTTCATCATATCTAAGTATCTCTTTTTAAGGCCATTATTAGAGGTCATGCACTTTTCTGGCAGAGCAGAAGTTGGAGTTACTGTGTTGCTTCCCTCTATTGGTCACACAAATTATATTTATTTTCAGCCACACTTTAAATTATGCCTATCCCTGCACATGTGGCTCCTTGTCCTAAGGTGATACACCTGTCTATCCCATTTTTAATCTTCCTGCTTTTATTTGGCTATTAGTACAGCATGGATACAAAAATTATTAGTTTAAGTTGCTCTCTGCTTTCTTGAACCCTTGAAGAACAAGATGTGTGACAGGGCCATTTCCTCCCCATCGTCATTAGTTTTTCCCTGTTGGACATCTAATTCACTGCATTTTCTTACCAAGGCCATTTATTTGCTCTGAATTTCATTCTTAATACATATCCACTTGTTTATATGAGTGTCTTTGTCCCAGGAGCAAGCACCCTGTAGATCTAATCTGACAAGAGTTTATTACATTGCTAATGGTTGCATATTTCATATGTCTTTTACTTGTTTCATATTTAGCATTCTGTGTCTTAAGGTCAACTGGCCTTAGAGGGCCATTTTGTTTGACTGAGACATCTGTCTGTGCACAAGATAAGAAACAGTCATGTCAACACCTGTGGCCAAAACCCAGGAAGTGGCATAAGATGAGCATGACATTTTAAAACAATTTTTTACAAATCTCTGATTTCAAGGATCACTAATTCTAAACCAAAACTTTTCAATATATATACAATCTTAAAGCCACAGAAATGTGCAAGATGAATAGTAAATTGTTTTTCATGCCAAGTTTTTACTTGCAGTCTGTACCTTCCAGACCATCACAAATCAGACAGAGTACAGATTTTCTTTGAGACTTTTCTTAAGGCATATCTTCAGTTTATAAAGTGCTCCTTGGAGAGGAGCAAATTACATTGATAAAAAACTTTTTATTTTCTAAAACAAACATTAAGTTTATCACTGTCCGTTATAACAAAACTATATTGTAGCTCCGTGTCTCTTGCTGTGCCAACATAAAGTAGCTAACATCCCAGGACTCTGAGACTTTAATGAGTATTACAGATTTAAAAAAAAATGTCTTTTGGCTATATAGAATTATGAATGTGCATAGCTCTTCGGAGTTTATTGAGGAGAGTCTCTTCCAGTTCTAAGTAATTTACGTCAAAATAAGATATACAACACCAAACAGTGACTGGAGATGATACTGCAGCATAAATCAATGAAAGTGTGGTAGAAAAGTAAGATAAAATTCCTCAAATTTCATCCTGCTTTTTCTGTAAGGTCAGTAAGTCTTTATTCTTCTTGGGTTAAATTATACCAGTTAAATTGTAATGATTCATTAAACAGTAGTTTCATGAAAAGACTTTTCACGTTTAAAAAAAAGACTATTTGTCTCAGATGGCATCGTAATTCCTGAGATCATAATTATTTTCTTTCTGAAACTTTTGCAAACTGCAGTAGCATGGTACCTTTTCACATGCCAAAATACAAACTGATACCAGGTATCTGTTTTCAGTTAGGTTCTCTCACACATTGCTTGATTTTGTCTTATTACAGTGGCCAATGGTCAAACTGGACACAGCATGGGCACAGGCAATGATTAACCAGATAGATGTTAAGCGACGGAAAATGAAACAAAAGAGCGGGGATGAGTCAAGTGCTGCAGCACTTTTCCAGCTTACCGTTAGGAATGGCTGACAGCTTTCCAAAGGTTTCATTCAGAGCTCTCAGGAGAATTGAATTCTTCTCATCAGCATCTTTCAGCCTGTTCTGCATGCTGTCCAGATTATCCCCCTTTTCTATAAAAAGTGCACATAGTACAAAAGCTTTAACTCTTTGTTTCCACTATCCTTTCTTTGCACATAATTTAAAATGCATAATAATGAACATTTATCATTAAGACACTATATCGTATAAATAAGGAAGCCCAGTAAAACTGGTTGTAGGGTTCATAGATAACCATCTTCTTTAAGTTCCCTACTTCCACAGTATCTAAATACTTGAGTTCCTTGTACTGTTGTATATTTATTAAGGATTTTCCTAAGGTGTACAGAGGACAGAAAAAAATGACAATCACAGATGGTATGATTTATACAAATTCACACAATGACCCACTGATAGATTCAACAAGTGTGACGTTTAGTCATAGCTTTGATTCCTAGATAAAGCTACTACTGAAATTTTCTTCTTAAGGGGGGTTGTCCAGGGTGAATGAGTTGAACATAGTGTGAAAGAGGCAAGACTGATTAAGCCAGTTTACTGTTGCAATTAGACTGGCCAGAGCCCAGTTCTCTTGGATTTTCACAAAGATAACCAATGTTGGCATGACATCTGAGAAAAACACATGAAATCATGTTAGCATGGATTATCAATATAAGGAAACTACACTAACAACAGGTTATTATGAAATAAACATTCTAAACTTTGGGGAGAAAAGCCTGCCTAGTAAATAAAACTCAAAGCTGAGAATTTCTTAAAACTGAAGAATTAGTGCAAATAAAAGGCACAAGTGTGTCATATTTGGTACATTACAGATGAAATGGATGTTATTCTTTATAGGCAAGTTCCTATTTTTCAGCGGTTGCTTTGAATAAAAAAAAATAAAGGTTTATTTTTTTAACAGTATCCAGCATAGCAATAATTTTTCAAACTCTCAAAAGTGAGATTCCAGCTAAGCTTTAGGGCTATTTAAACAGACATTATTTCAAAATTTAGAAATAAAATTTGGCACAGAAAATGCTAGTTAATGCTTAAACTAGTACCTTAGGGGGCATTTTTATCGTTTCTTCGTATCAATATGGAACTCTTTGGAAGAGACAGCTGGTAATTTCTTAGCTTAAAGGCATGTCCTGTTGGGAAACTAATTCAACATCACTGTGTTTGATAGCAGGAAGAGGGGAATAATTTGTAGAAAGAGAGTTCAGGATACAAAGTATGACTGTGACCTTCAGATATGTGACAGGTTATTGAGAATAAACACCTAGTTTTTGGATACTTATGCAAGTAGATACTAGAATATGAAAACACATTGGAGATTAGGTTTCTTGGTGAATTATAGTCATATACTTGTCAAAACCAAAAAGCATTTCTTTTTATTAAGGGACAATATTTAGATATATCATTGGTACTCCAGCATCTCCAACAGTACTAGGGCTGTAACTTTTTTTGTAAGAGAATAAACATAAGAATGGATTAAACTGAAGGACTGTGATTCACGTTCCACAAATTCTAAACTGTAAGACCTTTTAAAAGTAGATGTGCAAGAAGTAATTTAAAAAAAAAAAAAAAAAAAAAAAAAATCAAACAAAATGTATACTGCCTACAAGAAATCATTAATTAGATTTTCCAAGACTATAGCAAGAATGATATAGCAGTGGTAATTTAACAACTTCTGTTGTTAGACCCTTTGAAATGTCATTTAGGAAGAAATCTGTTGGCTTTATTTAAATTAGAGCAACGCACAGGGCTGCGGGCATGCCTGGAGGTAAGCCTTCAGTCCTGCAAAACATCCTGCAGAGGTACAGGACATTTGTGTGAACTGTAGGAAGCACAGTTAACACTAGAGTAAAGTTGAGAAGAATAATACAAATTATAAGATCACTCTTCTCCTCAAAAATACCTTTATTTTTAAATGACAGGTTTTGTCTCCACTGATGAATGAGGCTACTGGTAATGCGATGTTGTTAAACAAGGATGAACTCATGAGATCCTGTTCTTAAGTGCTCTGAGACTTCATCTGAGTTAATTTCTTGTTAAGCAGTAATACCAACAAAACTACTTTAATTTCCTCCATTTAATTTTGAAATTATGGTCTGCTTGATATTTCCTTGGTGTCTCTGGTGGCCTTTTGGAATGTTAGTGTTTATAAAGTGCATTAATATTTTTGAGATATTTAATTCTTTTCTGGTGCTGGTGTACTAACTTTGTTACATAGTCTTAAATTATGCCTTTTTCTCCTCTTTACTCTGTCAGATCCAACATTATGCTAATTATCCCCTGGTTATATTTCTGAAGAATCATGTTTTTAGACTTCTCTTTTCAGCTTTGTAACCATAACAGCAAACCAATTTTTATGGATTTTAATAAGGGAAGTTTCCCAAAAACTCCTGAAATTGAATACTGAGACTCCAGGTGTTCAATATATTTTCTTTTAATTCCTCAAATAAATATAATTGCTTTTGTAAAAAATTACAAGAATAAAGCCATAAATAACTGCCCCGAGGGAGGCTCTTACACAAAGAGATGTGAGGAGATACTAAGGCCAGTGTCAGCTTTTCAAGAAATTGTTCATTTTGCACAGTGATATTAACAGGACATTATATTTTGAAGTAACTTCCTATCCTGTAATCCAAATGGCCTCTTCACTAAACACTGAGCTAATTTTGTGTACGAATCATGGACTAAACTGATTTCAGCTTTTTCCCATCCTTTAATTATTGGCATTTACAAAAAATGCTGGAGCTATGATTTGAAAGCCTGAGATCCTCCAGTTAATCATAAAGACTAGACAAAATTCAGGCAGCTACAATCTAAGTTCCTCCAAACTACATAGCTTATCTGACTTGGAAGAGGTTAGTGGGTCTGCACTGAAAGATGTCAGGCTCTGCCAATTCACATTAAATTGTAGGTTGAGAAGTATCCTGAAAAATTTCTCTCAATCCTTTTTTCACTTGATTAGATCTGCACGAAGATGGCACAGAACGCCAATCAATGCACTATTTATTGTTCAAATGAAAAAACCTAACTACGAATCACTGAAACTAAACCCTAAAGACTAAGCAGGATCCTGAAGGACTTTCTTGGTATGGACCTTTGGGATTTCCAGCTTGGTTAATATGAACAAAGATTTTCAATTTCTGTTTATATTTCCACGTTTAAACACAGCATTATAGAATAAAGCATCATCCCTTTTTTCTCTAAGTGAATAAACTGAAGTAAGTCAAATGAAAATGAAAAAAAAAATCCCTACACGCACAGGTTTCATTAAGAAATCACTTAAGAACTTAGTTAATTACTGATCTATTTTTACAAGAGACAAGTATTTACAAGTGTCCGCAGATCACATACATAGGTGGCACTGGTTAATCACTAATCATGTGCCATCGTTGTAATGCTACTGGAATTCTGCTAGTATGACCAAATGCAGTTTTCCATGTGAAACTGTGCAAGAAGATATCATAGGGCGATGCTACCTAAAGCATATCCCCCCAAACCAGAATAAAGGTGGAAATCTATGGAGGAGAAAGATATCCAGCTGTTTTATTGACTGGATACTGACAAATGAACTGGCAGTTACACACGTCCCTCTCTGCTATCTTTGTTTTCCTTCTTCCAAATAGCATTTTTGTTCCCCACAGTCTTTTCCTATAAAGAGGAAGATGGGTCACAAGTTAAATGTTTTTCTCCTAAAACAAGCAAGACTTAGAAACTGGCATTAGGAACAAACAGGGGAAAGAGATATAAATAGATAAATGCTAATGATCGTTGACTTTCTAAAAAGACTACTTTCACCACTGACTACAATTTTCCTATGAATATTATGTGGGTCATCAAACTAATGCAATAATTTGCTGAATGCAATATGCCAGGTCAGCAAAAATACAAAGTAGAGGAGGATACACAAACAAGGAATTTAGCTGTGCTTATCAGATGGAAAATGTTTTAGGCAAAGATATTCATATGTTGTCAGACAAGATAGGTCCCCCTCAAATTCTTAAGCAAAGAAATGACACAAGCTAAATTTCAGTAGCCATCTGACAGCAGTCTCCAGCTGTAGAGGAGTTTATACATCTTATTTTCACTTTTCATGCATCAGTTTTGACAAAGTCTGTATATAGTCTCAAATCTGCACTGGCGCAAGTATATTTTTAAAATAGTAAATTTAAAATTATAAGGAAGAAAAACTGCCCCTGGCAAACTGAAAATCCCTCAAGGCACAGACAGAATGAAGCTGGCAGGCAGCAGAATTCACTCATTTGTAGCCAAAATTTCAAAACTCCTTCTTAGTCAGAGCACTACATATAGATTTTGCTTCTCCCACCAGGGTTATTCCTTCTAACTCCTAGCCCCACAGAGAGAGAAATTACTAAATCTCCATTTTAATAGCTTCTGTCAGAAGCTTTGCTTTGTAAGGACTGTTTCAGCAGTTTTTAGTGGTAATATAAAACATTTCTGTGATTAATAGCCATTTTATAACCAGTGTAATTGGCCACAAATCAGGGGAATGTCATAACGTAGCAAGAAAACACTCCCACCTCCATCACAGCCCAGCCTGAATTTCTGGTGTGTATATTAGTTGAGTGACTTACTGGTCTTCATTACTTTAACTAACGTACTATTACTGCACTGTAGTGCATTACTGTAAGTAATGCACTACCTAGTGCAGACAGAGAATTTTTAAACTAATGATTACTTCTGCCTACTAGATCTTTATAGAGTGCCCATCATCCATCCTGCATTTCCAGTCAAGACTCTGAACAGAGGGGCTTTGTGAGAATTATAAGAAAATATTGTTATATTACTTTTACACTCAACTCTCACTTTCTATCCTGGCAACACCAAGACATCCAGAAGGGATTATGCTCATAATACTAACAAAAATCAGCCCTTTGGAGCAAAAGAGGGGTGGAGAAAAAAAAAGAAATCTGTCATTGCATTTTATTTTTATGCATCTGCAGTCTGGAAACAACGTTAACTGATCTCTTTGGGTCATGCAGTGGGGCATGGCCATGTTTTATCAAATGCAAAAAGGCTTACAGTGAAAAGTTCAGAATGAACATGTCTCCATGAAGCACTTAAAATCTAAGATACAACAGGAAGCATTAGGAAAGCTCTATCTCACTACCCTTTGGTATGGTGCAAAACCACAAAGATCTAATAAGTGCATTTAAAGCCCTGCTCTCTGCTTGCATTAGGACTGCTTTATGAATCTTCGGACTGTTTAGGCCTTTGCTTCTGAAATATGAAACTGTTATCAACTTAAATTCTCACTGGTGTCAAGTGGAAAAACAATCTTTTTTTTTTTTTTTTTTTTTCAAAATCTCTGATGTAATGTTTTATTGAGGTTGTAATTTCTCAGGGTTAAATTAGATGGTCTTGTGGGCACATGGAATTGACATGTATTCAAGTACAGACACTATTTTATTTTCCCCTTGAAAACAGGGCACAGTGCTCTATGGAACACATGATTATTCTGTTATAACTGCCTGGGGAGCACACAAAGCTATGGACTCCACTCTGTGGTGTCTAGTCTGCTCAGATGAAAGGCAAGGAAGATGCAGTGCTGCTGTTTAGGTGTTTCCTAGACACTAGCCACAGCAAACTGCATCAGTTTGCGTTCCAGAAAGGGACATTAACAGCATCCCTATTCATTCTACTTCAGCCATGCTACTTAAATAGCACACTGGCCTCTCCTCATAGTTTTGTGATTGTCTATAACGTATTTACTGAAACATGCCCCTCCAACCTTAAATCTGTCCCAAATATGGCAATAAAGAGCTGCAATAAAGAACACCCTAAATATACATCCAAGATTTACTAGTAACTGCAGATACATTTTTTTCTCAGACCTGCTACTAGAAAATAGTAATGTTTTTACTTTTCAACAGTGTATGACAGTGAAATGTAATTAATGACCTTATAAAATATTATGCTTTATGACCTTATTAAACATTATGTTTACTTGTTAACTAGTTCTGCAGCTGGAAACCCTACAGCTGCCAAAACTAAATGAAAGTGTAGTAATAGTCAAAAGATTACTCTAAGTTGTATGGATCTCATCCATCATGCTGTATGCTTTTCATAATGCATCTCCCAGGAGGCCAACGAAATGCATGTTAAAATCCGAAAGACTGGGCTTTATTATAAATAGAATCATAGAATCATAGAAAAGTTTGGGTTGGAAGGGACCTTTAAAGGTCATCTAGTCCAACCCTCCTGCAAGGACCAGGGACATCTCCAACCAGATCAGGTTGCTCAGAGCCCCATCCACCCTGGCCTTGAATATCTCCAGGCATGGGGCATCCACCATCTCTGTGGGCAACCTGGTCCAGTGTTTCACCACTCTCATTGTAAAAATGTTTCCCTATATCCAATCTGAATCTACCTCCCTCTATTTTAAAACCATTACCCTTTGTTCTATCACAAGAGGCCCTGATAAAGAGTTTCTCTGTATCTTGCCTATAAGCCCCCTTTAGGTACTAGAAGGCTGCTAAGGTCTCCCCGGAGCCTTTTCTTCTCCAGGCTGAACAGCTCCAACTCTCTCAGCCTGTCCTCATAGGAGAAGTGCTCCAGCCCTCCGATCATCTTCCTGGCCCTCCTCTGGACTCATTCTAACAGGTCCATATTCCTCCTATGTTGGGGGCCCCAAAGCTGGACGCAGTACTCCAGGTGAGACTCCAGGTGGAGTTTCACGAAAGTGGAGTAAAGGGGAAGAATCACCTCCCTCGACCTGCTGGTCATGCTTCTTTTCATGCAGACCAGGATGTGGTTAGCTTTCTGGGCTACAAGGGCTCATTGCCTGCTCACGTTGAGCTCAAGTCCTTCTCCTCAGGGCTGCTATCAATCCACCCTCCACCCAGCCTGTATGGGGCCTGGGATTGCGCCAACTCACCTGCAGGACCTTCCACTTGGCCTTGTTGAAGTTCATGAGGTTTGCATAGCCCCACCTCTCCAGTGTGTCAAGGTCCCTCTGGATGGCATCCCTTCCCTCCAGCGTATCAATGGCACCATACAGTTTGGTGTCATCAACAGACTTGCTGAGGGTGCACCCTGTCCCACTGTCCATGTCACTGATGAAGATGTTGAACAGGGCCAGGCCCAACACGGACCCCTGTGGAACGCCATTTGTCATCGGTCTCAACTTGGACACTGAGCCGTTGACCATCACTCTTTGAGTGCATCCACTCTTTGAGTGGTCCATCCATCAAACCCATGTCTCTCCAGTTTAGAGAGAAGGATGTCATGTGGGACAGTGTCAAATGCCTTGCACAAGTCCAGGTAGATGACATCAGTTGCTCCTCCCTGTCTACCAATGCTGTAATCTCATCATAGAAGACCACAAAATTGGTCAGGCACAATTTGCCCTTAGTGAAGCCATATTCACTTTCACCAATCATCTCCTTATTCTCCATGCGCTTTAGCATGGTTTCCAGGAGAATCTGCTCCATGACCTTGCCAGACAGAGATGAGACTGTAGCTCCCTGGGTCTTGTTTAGTCAATATCTGCCTTATTTCTAATAAAAAAGTATTTTAACTATTTTAAGTACTCTGGCATGACAGGGAAGCTTCAGGCATCATCTCTGTGACAAGCAGTTTAGATCTCAATGTTAAATATTTACTATGTGTGATTTTTCTAGTTCTGATGCATGAAACGAACAAAAAAAGCAACTTGATTTTCAGATCTTATGATAAGCAAACACTATATATCATAGCTGTTTTCCTCTCCTTTTCTTTATTTCTTCCAAGTCCTAAATCTGTTTTCTCACACAGGTTTTCAAGTGCTACCCTTTTCTCATCCTTGTGGTTAATTCCAGGTTAGCTTCAGCCAATTGAATCAGACTAAACTATAATGTATCTAGTATTAAAGAATTTTTCAAAAACTACAGTGACTGGACACAACCTTCTCAAAATGCACACAACAAAATTTCAAACTACAAAAGGGAGGGGATTACAGCATACTAATTAGGAATAAGCCACAAAGTTATCAACTTGAACTTATTCTGTCTAAACTAATAAAAATATTACTCAGTATTTCGATGAAAGACCTTCAAAACAGTTGTATGGAGGACTCAGTTAATTAATCCTACTCTCAGACTTACCAGTGGCACAAACACTGTATGCTCCTAAGCTGCATTTTTTTGTTACGTGTAAAAACAAAGCAATTAAAGCTGTAACGTTTAACATTTTTCAGAAAGGCAGATGTGTGAAACTCAATGTTGGCCTACTCGAAAGTGGATAATTGTATCGTGTTTATTTCCCCTCAGGTTTAGTGGAAAGGAATTATTTTTTCAATTCTTTTCTAAGACTGCTGTGGGGAAAGTAGTGTTGAGTACTGTTAAACAGATGCTTCATTAGTGCTGCAATAAGTATTTTCTTAGAGGACCTATAAAACAATCTGTCTGGATAAAGATGCAAGAAACAAACTGCTTTTGGTTGCAGTGATCAGAAGATTATTGAATCATAGGCTCAGACCAGATGTTTGTCCAAAGATCATTTTTCTCCTTCTGACCAAAAGCCATTCCTCACTGATGTTTGTCTAAGCTGTTTTCAAAGATTTCCAAAGGTCGAATCTCCCTAATCTCCTCAGTAATCAATTCCAGTACTTCTGTGTTTTAATTACAAGGAAGGTTTTCCTAATATGTGATCTGTATCAGTGCATCTATATGTTAGCTCTATCTTCTTTGGAGAAACCTTGACACAAATGAAGAATATTAAGTCCCTACTCAATTGGCTCTTTTTCAGACTATAAATTTAAATTATTTCCATCTTTTTCTTCATCTCTTCTCCACTAGATCTCCAAGTAGTCTTCATGAGGTCTTCAGGACACTCTGTAAACCACTCCAGCCCTCATGAAGTTCAGTGGCCAGGACTGTAGCCAGTAACTTCGCTAAAGCACTAGGAACCCTGAACAGAGCGGAAGGATTGTTTCATGTGTTTTGGAAAGTCATACTCCTATTCATGCATTGCATTCCTCTGTGACATCTGCCTTTTCTACCTCTACCTGCACATGATCCATACTTCTCTTTAGTCTTGTTGTAAAGAAGTGCTACCCAGATAATTGCACCTCCTCATTCTGCATTTCTGCAGTTGATTATTACTGTGTGCATGAAACAGCACATATATGTCCATACTGACTACTGTCCTACCTTCTCACACTATGGCATTCACTGATAATACTCTCATTTATTGATAAGAAAATATTAAGGACATTACAAGCACAATCTGAACCGAATTACCAGCTTTTACATCTCACCACAATTAAAAAGTTCTTTTTCCAGTGGAAAATATTGAATATAAATTAAAAATGTTTTATTTTTCACTGGGAAACCAAAGTATTTGGTTTGTAATCTACAAACTTTATTATTTGAGCTGCATTTAGACATGTATTTATGCTTTAGGAACAAAGAAATATTTTTGTGTGTGTGTGTGTGAAAATAATTTTTCTCAAGAGACATATTTTTAGTTTCCTTTTTTTTAAGAAAATGCTTAGGAATTGCCTCCTATTACTCTGTGTTTGGCAAACATCTTCATTCTACCTCCCCGTGCTTCCCTTTTGTGGCACAATCTCATAAGCATCCTGAAGGCATGTGGTATCTCTGACTGGCTTTGCAAACCCTGCTTCTGCATTGACAAAAATACAAATATAATGCTGGGCTGATTTTTGTACTAATTTTCTGCTAGACCATTTAGTAAACCAGAGACAGTATTTCCATCCCCCTCTGCTCCCCACTTACTCTTGCCCTTACTGACCAAAACCCCTTCCTCCTCAGTATTTCTGTACAAGAAATGGACAGAGAGGACAAGCATCCCTTCATAATGTCTGGACCTAAACCAGGAGCATCTTTATCATTGACACATTGTTCAATTTCAAATCAGATAATGAATTCTACTTTTTTCTACTGATATGGCATCTTCATGTTGGAAGCATAGCAGTCTCACAATGTTTTTCTTGTATTTAATGGAGCTGAATGCCACATACTGCACATACCTTTAACATCATTTCCTAACATCTTGGCTTCATTAAGGACCCTGAAGCTTTTCTGAAGAGAGCTCTTGGCACCATCCTTCAATGATCCTTGAGGACCAGATGTCTGTAGACAAACAAGCAGTGTTATACATATAGGAAACTCTGAAGTAATAGAAGATAGATGAAGACAATCTAAGTGAACAGTTATCTAAATTTTAAGCATGCTCTGAATTATATTCCATTGCCATTATATTGATCTACAAGAGACAAAAACTCTCTCTCTAATTAATTTCCTTTGTTTTTACGGGAAGCCAGATCTCCTTTAGAACACCAGTGATGACTTTAATAAAAAGATAAAATGTTTATAGTGTTAAAGAAACAGGTTTGATCCTAGGAGAAAAATGTTATCCAAAGCAAGCAAACAAAAATATATTTCAGCATGAATATGGGTTTCCCCCTCCAGCTACAGACACAACACCATGCAATACAGTATTGATCCCTAACAGCACCTACAGTACCTTTAGAAGTCAGAATGGATCTGATGATCCTAATTCTAATATCAATAACAGACACACCTTTGTGGTTGAATTCAAGAACTGTAATTGCTAAGTCAGTAAAGAAACTATGATCTAAAAGAAACAGAGTTTAAAAAAAAAGGGGGAACTGCAGTTAATCTGAAAGAGTTTTGTTACTAAATAACCATCCTTCAACATATCATGCCACTTAAAGATTTTTGAAAAATATCCATCTCTTAACTTTAGTGCACAGATTGATCAATAGAGAGAATGATTTTTCCAAATTAGATTAGTATTTTCAGTTGGTAGGAAATGCTCTAGGTTCTGAACCACTTACTGTTCAGTTTGTAAGACGGAACTCAGGTCACACATCATACCGAATACATTTCTTTGAGAATACTCCTGACAGCCAGATAACATTCTATATTAGTCATGGGTCACAGCCTTGTAACTAGTCTGTAATTAAGAAGCAGCTACTTTTCATTTTCCAGGGCAGATACATATACTCAAAAATTAACTGTGTGTCAATTAATGACACAGTTATTATTGCTATTCATTATTTATATAATGAGCAAGCCCAGAGGTGACATTTTGCATACTACTGAATCTTTGTTGTTTTTGAATGACACTGCAAAACCCATATATTGGACTTGCTCATTTCTTTTTCTTTTAAAAATCTTAGGGAATGCTTTGGATACTTTAAAAATCCAGAATTAAGTTTTTTGTTACGGGATATTTCATGGCATATGTTGCCATGTCACAAGGATATAGCTATTAAAAATTCTTTGTATTAATACAGGATGCAAATGTATGCTCAGCTTGCATCACAGGCTAAGTGATTTTAAGAAATAAGGCCCACGTGACTGCCATATTTCCAAGCTCACCTGAAATATTAAGCTGTGTACACTAATTCATTTCAGTATCAACAGAAACTATACAATTGAAAGATGAACAAAGGTAGTTTCTTATAGATTTTCTTTATCACATAATACAAGTAACATTGGTAACAGAAAAATAAAATATAAATCTAGGGGGAAGAAAAAAAAAACTTATCCAATTAAGCAAAAGACTGCTCCTAAAGAAAGAATGTTTGCCCAGATTTTGTGGCAGATGCACCTGTCAAATCAGATAATACTTTTATATTCCTTTTCCATTAGCAACAGAATCCAGGGTATGACCATTCTGTGACCATGGACTTCAAAAATAATGATTGTTGTTGTTATTAAATGACTAGGCATGGTTGACTGGCTGTTAAAGCACTTTATATTTAATACAATGAAGTTGGAAGGCCAGATTTACAATGCAAAACCTAGAAATTCATCAAATCAGGGACAATAATTGGGCAAGTGCTGACAATTAGTCAGAAACAGACTTGAGCACAAAGTTGATAGTAGAAAAGCCTCTTCAGAGACAAATACCCTTGTATTGATTAAAACCTTTATTTTACATTTATTGTAAAATAATTCTGAAAGGGAGGATTAGTCAAGACATCTGATGCAAAACATACTTTTTTTTTGCTAGCTTTTCTTGTGGCTCATGTGACACCGGGTTATGATACAATCAATAATGATAAAAACCAAACATACTGTGGCTTTGTGTAAGGTGATTTTGTGTGGCAAGTCTGGGTCATGATGAACCTCTTTACGATTTAATAAGCCTGACAGAGAAGAGTCTTTGATATTATTTTCTAAATTGGGATACTTGCTGTAAAAACGAAAAAAAATATTGTAATTCAAGATAAACTGGGAAATCGCAGGGTCTGATTTATTCTAATTCTGTCTCTTCCAGAGCATCCATAACCTGAGGACAGTACCTTCCTCACCCCATGCCTTCCTTCACAGTCCCCACCCTCCCCATGCAAACTCTGTGCAGCTTGACAAGACATCTTATAGCATCTTGTGACAGAAGTGTGATCTCATTATATATCCAAATAATGCAATCTCAACTGTGGTTTAGAGGCATAAGTGCTGTTATAATAACATAATAGAAAACACTGCCACTGAAACTATACATCATCCTTAATGCTCTGCTTTTTTCCCTATCCATGGATTAGCAAAAAATTTAATAAAATTTAACAGCAAAAGAAAAACTCCATGAATTTATAATTAGCAGACAATTTGGGGTAAGGAAATAATTTAGGAAGAATATTCCCTCTGTCTTCCTTTTTCTGGTATTTCCAAGAATCTTGAACTCTGTTTTTGTCAAACAGCCCAGTTTCTGCAGGAGTAGCAGAAACATTTCAGTTCAGATCATAGCCTGCTGGGTTATGGCACTCTTCTGGGATGGAAGAGATCCCTCCAGATCTCTCAGGGATAATTGTGTGAATTACTGAGTTAAGACATTAACAGGGAAATGTGCTACATGCTGCAAGTTTGAATAAGATCAGACAGAGTCACAGCACTGCGAAGACTCCCCGATAGCGCACACTGGGCATGGTCTGAACACATCTGATATGTGGGCACGGTCTGAACACAGTCTGATACTGAGAATTGCTGGAGACTTTGCAAAAAGGATTCTTTTTCTGAGGTTTCATGAATGGATGTAAACATGAAGTAAGTACCATGTTGCCAGGTCTGCTGACATGTCGGTAATTTTGGTAACATGCAGAGGAACAGCTTCAAGCATAGATGCAAATGCACTGGGACAGTTTTGATGATCACATACTTGAACTTTCACATCTGCAAGGTATTTTATAGACCTCAGTGCTAATTCACATTAGTTAAAAATAGTCCAGCCTTATTCTTAAATTATTTTCTTTTCACATAAATATATATTCTGGGAAGTTTTCACCTAGGCAAGAGTCCTGAAGACAGCTGAGCATTCTGAATGATTTGCACCTCTGGACATCCTCATGAGGAGGACAGCCAGGCAGCTTTACGCCTTTACCATGTAAGAAAACCTAGACACCCAACATAACTGTTGGGGTACCACTAAAAAGAAAGTCAAAAGCAAAGATGGAAATAGGTCCCTAAACACCTAACACGTCCCCTGTGGTTCCAGTTACTAGCCTACAAATGCTCTCTACAAAGTCTAAGAATGACTACACTTTTTCAAGATGTATTATAAAATTATGAGTCTGATCTGTGAGACACAAGTTGCATCTCTTAACATGACTCTTCTCTTCAGTCAGTTAGTGCCAGGGCTAAGTAATGGGATGTTGAAGGTGCTTGAATGCTAGAGATTTCTCATCTGTGATAAATTTATTTTGCTTTTAAAGGGGACAGCAAATCCATCTAAGACCTCGAGAGGAATTTTTCTGTCATATTTTTAATACATTCTTTTCCAGTCATTTATCAGGCTTTCTCTAAGCACAATGAATTTTAAGCATCTTTTCATTCTTGCTTTTAGCAACATTAGCTTAATTTGAAAACAAAGTAATTTTCCCATTATAAACCCAAACCCCCAAAAACCCTGAGATATCACTAAGGTTCTTGTAAATTATTCGCTCCAGTGACATACAGGGTGGAAGCTAAAACTCAGTCCTGTCCCTACCATCTCTAGTTCATGTACCAGCCTGCTGCTGCTGGGAAACTTTTCTCTCCTTGCCTCAACATTAAAATTGGTCAATGGGAGAGGTGAGGCTCAGGGATGCCTGTGAGCTTCAGCACTTTTCTCCGTTATCTGCTAGCATCTGGCGATCATAGAGAACATGGCTCTGTCTTTCAAAAGGAAGGGAAAGACATGATCTCTGGCTTCTACTCAGGGTCCCAAAGAGCACCTTCTCAGGAAGGAAGGGACACAGTTTCTAGGGGCTTTTAAGTCTAAGGGGGCTTAAATCCACAAATGCTGCCTTCTAGGAGAGTCCTTGAACCATGGTCTCCAGATAGCCCTGAGTGAGGATGCACTCCTGCTCTCATGTTGAAGCTCAGCTAAAAGTAAGTTCTTTGGGGCCTGCAGAAAGAGGGAGCCTGACTTACCTAGTTAGCAGTTAAACTCTTCACTTAGGATGAGCAAACATTCAACAGTCTTTGCACAAAACCAAAAAAAATAAAATAGTGAAATGATAACTAAATTTCACAATTAACATATTTTAAAAATCTGGCTCAAAATCCTCACATGATCATTAACCAAATAATGGTTAAATTCTACCTTGCTCTGCAGCAATTTGCTGGTAAACTACTGATTATCTCTACTCTATATCAAGGCAATGAAATTCAAAACACAGCAGCTCCCTCCATTTTCTTCTTTACCAACTAGATCCCTGTTATACATGCACAGCTCATAACAAAAACAAGCTCCCTCTAATGAATACATGCAATGAAGATGCTTAAAACCTCACCTTAACAATATCTTAGCCTCTTTCCTTGCTACTCACTTGCCTCTAATTACATCCTATTGTCCATCTCCACCTCCCCCCCTTTCAAATTATCTATCCACTTTCTCTCCACAGTATAATCAGCCAGTTTACTGTCTGATAGATACTCTTTTGTAGCCATAGTGTAATTGCTTGCTTTGTTTCTTGACTGCTGTATGTATCTTTTTTTTCCTATTCAATCCTTGAAACAGCTGCCTGCCTCACTCTCTATGAGTCATCAAAGGAGCAAAAGATAGCTACCTGCAATAAATCCTAATGAGAAGACAAAAAAATTTCACAGCTTCTTATTTACTTATGCAGTGTAATTTGGAGTTCCAGTGAAACAAATAACTATTTACAGAGAACTAGTGCATACTAATGCATGAGGTGAATTTTTTTTTTTTTTTATCCAGAGAGAAACATAGTAATTAGTGTTATTTGAAATAGAAGTTGACAACATAAACACACTAAAAATATTTTTTTTTTTGGTGCAGTGGCTAGATCACTTTATCCCTCTCCTAAATACAGACCTTTACAGCATGTGATTGCTTTTGCTATTCCAGTAATCCATTTGACTGAAGTAGCTCTCTGCAAGCTACCTTTATTCACGCCTAAGCACTGTAACTACAAGTTGCTTCTGTTCCTCTATACACTTCTGTATCAAACACAGGGTCTGGCAATTTCATATTATGCTGTCATTTCCTTGCATTTCTGTGTGCCTTTGAAGTGCATATCAGTTACTTTTTGACCGACTTCCACAAATTAGCCATTAACGCCTTTGATATTTGACATAAAAAATAATTCTGGCTATGCTCAAAGCAGTCTCTGCTCACAGTATACACATTAAGAAGCCAAGTTCCTCATTATGGCTCAGACAGGAGAGCTGGCTTTACCTTACAATCCTATTTTTAAAAGTTCTCTCCGTTTCCTCTGAAAATTTGCATGTGGTACCTCACAGTGAGAATAAGATTTCTCTCTGAAAACCAGCAGAGTTCATAAAATAAGCTTCATAAAATAAGTTTCTATAAATAAAACTTTCTGCTTCCCTCCTACAATTCTCCATTACTAGAATCTGGCTAGGTGCACGCAGTTCATCCTACGTGCAGAGAAATGCCTTTCAGCATTTTCGCAGAACTAGAGGATGAAGAGTTAAATAAGGTATCATGTTCTTTAAATGCGTGCAAAACATTAGTTAAATATAAACTAGCTTTATTGAGTATCAAATGACCTACAGTCCCTACTCAAAGCTTTGCTGCAGCAGCTGTTGGCTTGAGCCATAAACAGAGACTGAAAGGTGGAAGACAGAGGGAGGAAGAACAGTAAAAAAAAAAAAAGGAAAGAAAAATAAGGAACAGGAGTTAGGAACAAAAGGGAACGTAGTTTGAAGGTACATGTACCTCTGACAGGGACATAGCTTTCTGATCTCCACACAAGAATCCATGGCAGCAGAGGTCTTGTAAATAAAGTCGTAAGATTGCAAAACATGGATCTGAGACAAGGTGTAGCACAGTTCCACAGAAAATCTAAGCTTTCTTCCCAATTTACTTATTTTTCTTACCGCTTGCATAGCCTCATTTGCAAGAGCCTTGGCTTCCTTGGCAACTCTTTCAGCTTCATCTGTGTAATCCTTGATGTTAGTATAAGCATTGAAAGCAAGTGTGGCATTGAAAGAGAGGTTTTTGGCTTCAGCAAGGATTCTGTTGGGGTAGGAAAAGTAAACACACCATTAAACCTGCTATCAGAGCTCAACAGCACATAGTATCCTACTTTTTCAAACCCAACAGTCTGTATTTCCAAGGGTATTTGAGGCATTTCTTTAGAGAGCAATGCTACACTTGAGATTTCAGGAGTTCTGGCATCATTTAATAGAATTCACATTTTATCTGTGCAGAAGACATAAAAAAAAAAAAAAAAAAAACAATGATCGCTAAAAGAGCAGGTTCTGTGACATAAAAATGGATGAGATATTGAGAAAAGTTAGTGTAGTGCTAAACACTATAATCCAGATAACATATATTCATAATGTAGGTTTATAGGTTACATGTTGAGCCAGGCAGCTCAATGAATTTTGCACTGTATGAACATAAGGAGATCATCACAGGAATGTTTTGAAGTAAAATCTATGAACAACTAATTCCTTGGTCTGGATACCAAACACAGAAACGCCAGGTTTGGAGGAGATCTCACTGTCTAAATCAAATCTTAAACGTTACTTTTGCTGACCAAAATGAAAAACATAATCATTAATGCTTCGTATTAAATGGGGTGTTCCATTTACATTAAATACTCCATTCTAATGACTATAATTAGATTAAAAGGTAATTATAAACAAATAATATTTCCTGGTGCAAGGACTGGAGCTCAGCTAATGCCCTTTCAGTGGAATTTCTAGCCAGCAGGCTGAAGAAGTCACTTTTCTTGCACTCTCTCCGTATGATATATTAAAATATTTTCTACAAAGTACTGTGCCTACAGAATTAAGACATCTATCTCAGAATACATTATGCCTGATGCCTATAATGCTTTTCCTGAATAAAGCGTAAATGGGCTACAATCCCTGCTTGAACTGGACAACAACAGATTTGACTTGGATTTCTGCCTCTCCGGGAAATGTTCTAGCCATCAAGGTATATGACAATATAAGGGAGGCAGGGATCCTCCTCCTGGACCTGTTCCACTTTGTACAAAATACTTAGTCATTGAGACACCGTGTGTGAAAGAAAGATAAATTAATTTTTTAACCTATTCTCCGGGGACAGCTGGGCTCCAATCCTCGCTTCAATGAGTATTTAATGATTTCTGCAAAATGCAACAGGAAAGATAAAGGGGACAGAAGGTATACTCCCTGGACTCCACACATAGTTAATAGAGGGAAACCGACTGCCTTTAGGCTACGGCAGAAACAGCATGGCTGAGCTGCCCCTGCATCACTTCTGAAAAGCATATCTTAGAATCATAGAATCATAGAATGGTTAGAGTTGGAAGGGACCTTCAAAGGTCATCTAGTCCAACCCCCCTGCAAGAAGCAGGGACCTCCCTGACTAGATCAGGTTGCTCAGAGCCCCATCC
>WHYT01016475.1:427292-447697 GCA_009806455.1 Tetrax tetrax | reverse complement strand
TGGAGCTCAGCTAATGCCCTTTCAGTGGAATTTCTAGCCAGCAGGCTGAAGAAGTCACTTTTCTTGCACTCTCTCCGTATGATATATTAAAATATTTTCTACAAAGTACTGTGCCTACAGAATTAACTTGAAGATATCTATCTCAGAATACATTATGCCTGATGCCTATAACGCTTTTCCTGAATAAAGCGTAAATGGCCTAAAATCCCTGCTTGAACTGGACAACAACAGATTTGACTTGGATTTCTGCCTCTCCGGGAAATGTTCTAGCCATCAAGGTATATGACAATATAAGGGAGGCAGGGATCCTCCTCCTGGACCTGTTCCACTTTGTACAAAATACTTACTCATTGAGACACTGTGTATGAAAGAAAGATAAATTAATTTTTTAACCTATTCTCCGGGGACAGCTGGGCTCCAATCCTCGCTTCAATGAGTATTTAATGATTTCTGCAAAATGCAACAGGAAAGATAAAGGGGACAGAAGGTATACTCCCTGGACTCCACACATAGTTAATAGAGGGAAACCGACTGCCTTTAGGCTACGGCAGAAACAGCATGGCTGAGCTGCCCCTGCATCACTTCTGAAAAGCCTATCTTCTTCCTCATCTACAGATGAGGCTACATGTAGGCTACAGTAAGTTTTTCTAATGCTCTGTTAGAAAAACGTGCAGCCCAGAATAGCTATCCAGATAGTAGCTCAAGTACTGCTTACAAACCTGGTTTAAATCCCTTCTGGTTACGAGGGAACTGAACTGAATTTGCCAAATACCAATGATATTTACTCATCAGCAGGTGATTACCCGTAAGGGAGAAGCCTATACTAATAACTCCTTGTATACAAGAAAAATAACAATTTTTTTTCTAGGTTAAATTCATGAACTGCTCCACGTTCTAACTCTTGAGAACATCCTCACCATCAATCAATATACTATTTGAAGCCTTAGGGGGTGATTTGAGATAAAGGGCTCTCCCTCCATTTCTTCTGTAAGACGAAATAGTACTTTTCAGCGCACTTAGTACTAACTGAAAGACACCCAAGTGCCAGTTGTGAATATAGATACATTTTTTAATTCCTAAGACAGATAGAGATTGCATATTCCTGTAAAGTATGACTGTTTAATATCAGTGCACGAAGTAAAGAGCTTTATTCTGATGCAGGATTACACAGCATCTTGGCATTTCTTTTCCCTTCAAAATTTTATTTTAAACAACTTGCTTTTATATATAATTTTTAACGTCCTTGATTCTGCATTTTTTATAGTATATCTTGAGAAACTAAGGTTGATGTGTGGATCAAATAGAAGTATACATGGTACTGCCACACCACAGTGAATGATACTTTAAACACTACCGTAAGCTCCCTAACGCCCAGCTCTCAACCTACCTTAAGACAGAAGCACATACGCACACCCAGTAAAAAAAAAGTCTGTTCAGCATAGTTAAAGACATTAACCTCAAAATATGTCTTGCCAACATTTCATAAAGGAGGTAAAACACTCTTTTCTGTCTACATTTTCTCTAATTCTTAGTTCCCCCATGCCAATTTTCCATGTATTTGTATATTTATATGCAAATTCAGTACTGTGGTTGGATGTGACATCATCCAACCATGAGTCATCTACTTTAGCCCCAGAAATGCACCATAAAACTGATGTGTCCTAATAAGTACACATAGCATTTACAAAAGCCACGTTTTTCTAGAAGCAGTGCCCTTCAAATCCTTTTTACTTAGGAAACCACAGCCAGCATAATTTATGTACTTGTCAAAACATAAATTAGACTGAATATCTAGAGTAGTGTGACTACACTGTATATGAAGCCAGTAATTTTACAAGCCTTGGTGGTAAAATTTTACCACCTTGGCTGCAGTGACCATGAAATGGTGGAGTTGAAGATCCTTAGGGCAGCAAGGAGGGTGCACAGCAAAGTCACTATCCTGGACTTCAGGAGAGCAGACTTTGGCCTCTTCAGGGACCTGCTTGGCAGAGTACCATGGGATAAAGCCCTGGAGGGAAGAGGTGCCCAAGAAAGCTGGTTAATGTTCAAGGATCACCTTCTCCAAACTCAGGAGTGATGCATCCCACTGAAGAGGAAGTCAGGCAAAAATGCCAGGAGGCCTGCATGGATGAACAAGGAACTCCTGAACCAACTGAAAATCAAGGATGCCTACAGAGGGTGGAAACAAGGACAGGTAGCCTGGGAGAATTACAAAGAGGTTGTCCAAGCAGTCAGGGATCAGGTAAGGCAGGCTAAAGCTCTGATGGAATTGAATCTCGCCAGAAACGTTAAGACCAACAAGAAAAGCTTCTATAGCTACGTCGGGGATAAAAGGAAGTCCAGGGAAAATGTAGGCCCCCTCCAGAAGGAAATGGGGGACCTGGCTACCCAGAACTTTTTTGCCTTGGTCTTCACTTGCAGGTGCTCTAGCCACACTGCCCACATTGC
Source organism: Tetrax tetrax (assembly GCA_009806455.1). Classification (NCBI taxonomy): domain Eukaryota; kingdom Metazoa; phylum Chordata; class Aves; order Otidiformes; family Otididae; genus Tetrax; species Tetrax tetrax. The sequence goes on along the minus strand of WHYT01016475.1, from coordinate 445,249 downwards.
AGAAGGCAAAGACCGGGACCAGGAGAATTAAGAACCACCTACTGTAAGAGAAGATAAGGTTTGATACCATCTAAGGGTCCATAGGCCCTGATGAGATGCATTCACAGGTCCTGAGGGAACTTGCAGATAAAGTTGCTAAGCCACTATCCATCATACTTGAGAAGTCGTGGCAGTCTGGTAAAGTTCCTACTGACTGGAAAAGGTGAAACATAACTTTATTTTTAAAAACGGGAAAAAAGGAAGACTTGGGGAACTACAAGGCAGTCACTTCTGTGCCCAGCAAGGTCATGGAGCAGATCCTCCTGGAAACCACACTAAGTCACATGTAAAATAAGGAGGTGATTTGTGACAGCCAACATGGCTTCACTAAAGGCAAATCATGCCTGACAAATGTAGTGGTCTTCTATGATGAGGTTACAGCATTGGTAGATAAGGGTAAGAGCAACTAACGTCATCTACCTGGACTTGTGCAAAGCATCTGACACTGTCCCGCACGACATCCTTGTCTCTAAACTGGAGACAGATGGATTTGTTGGATGGACCACTCAGTGGATAGTGAATTGGCTGGATAGTTGCACTCAAAGAGTTCCAGACAACTGCTTGATATCCAAGTTGAGACTGATGACAAGTGGCGTTCCACAGGGGTCCATATTGAGCCCAGTCCTATTCAACATCTTAGTTGACAACATGGACAGAGTGCACCCTCAGCAAATCTGCTGATGACATGAAGCTGTGTGGTGCCATCGACACGCTGGAGGGAAGGGATGCCAGCCAGAGGGACCTTGACACACTGGAGAGGTGGGCCTCATGCACGCAAGCCTCATGAGCTTCAACAAGGACAAGTGCAAGGTCCTGCACCTGGGTCAGGGCAATCCCAAGCACAAATACAGGCTGAGCAGAGAAAGGATCGAGAGCAGCCCTGAGGAGAAGGACTTGGAGTACTGGTGGATGAGAAGCTCAACATGAGCTGGTAATGTGCACTGGCACCCCAGAAATCCAACTGCACCCTGGTCTGCATCAAAAGAAACATGGCCAGCATGTTGAAAGAGATGATTCTTCCCCTCTACTCTGCTCCTGTGAGACTCCACCTGGAATATTGCATCCAGCTTTGGGGCGCCCAACATAAGAGTAATATGGACCTGTTAGAATGAGTCCAGAGGAGGGCCAAGAAGATGATCCAAGGGCTGGAGCACCTCTCCTATGAGGACAGGCTGAGAGAGCTGGGGCTGTTCAGCCTGGAGAAGAGGAGGCTCCGGGGAGACCTGATAGTGGTCTGCCAGTACCTCAAGTACAGGAAAGGTGGGGAGAGACTGTTCAGTAGGGCCTGTTGTGACAGGATGAGGGGTAATGGTTTTAAAGTAGATGGAGGTAGATTTAGATTAGATATTAGGAAAACATTTTTTTTTTACACTGAGGGTTATAGAACACTGGACTAGGTTGCCCAGAGAGGTGATTGATGCCCCATCCCTGGAAACATTCAAGGCCAGGCTGGATGAGGCTCTGAGCAACCTGATCTAGTCGAAGATGTCCCTACTCTTTGCAGGGGGGTTGGACTAGGTGATCTTTGAAGGTCCCTTCCAATCCTAACCATTCTATGATTCTATGACTACTGTCTGTCCTTATGAGGGATTTCTGGCAGTAAACAAATTAACATCATGATAAGGGTCTCCTACCAAAACGGTCATCTAACAATAAAAATACTGCTTGTTTTTAAAAAATGTTGATGAAAACACATAGTGGGTTCTGCAAGACAAAGTACAACTTTTTTTTTTACAACAGTAAGCATATGGAAAGTTAAACTGTATTATGAGTGTGTCTGAGGTCACTGTTTGCAGTTAATGCAGCCTCTAAGCATCACAAGATGTACAAAACGGTTTACAAGAGATATACACACAAATTAACCAATTTGATAGTTGTATGCTCATATAGAACACTGCTTATTCATATACTCCCAGTGACAGATGTTGAAGAATGCCCTTCAATTTCTGTCAAGTAATTTTACTAACTTTTTTGTGATTTTATCATTACCAACAAATTGCTGCCTTACCCATCCAGTATTGCAGATGATTCATTCAGCTGTGCTGCATGGTTCTCAGCTTGCAACACTTTTTCTGGAAGCATCCTGTCATGAATTTCTTGTGATAAGTCATCTATTTTATCTTTCAGCTGATCAGACATTGGCTGTATCTTATCTGCAACACCTTCTACATACTGAAAATGACAAAATAAAGGCCTTTAAGCAGCTGAATGCAAGCACTCCGTAGCCCTTGAAATACATATTTTTTCCTTGTGACGTATTATCTCATAACTCACCCATGCATTAAAAGGTCAGGGAACTAATATAGAAAGAATAAAGGAATGGCTGGACTGGAGAGCAGAGGGGAGATAAAACAATATTCCAAGAGCTACTCGCCTCTCTTGAGCGAAGTAGAAGGTTTTGTTATACAATGAAGGAACTGCACCATTTAAAAGCTTATAAACTCCAATCTGGATTTTTTTTCCTAAACATAGATACATAGTTATAGTAAATTGTTGTTGTGCTGCACAACAATAACTACCCAATGACAGAGGTTTCATGTTTCAGGACCCTCTGAACAACTCCAACCTTTTTTTGCTTATTAAAATATCTTATTAAGAACTATACTTTTTGAAGACCTGCTATTCCTGTTCCAATAAGCAGTCTCAAAGTGTTTCCTTTCCCATTTCTCCAAAAGGCATTTTTCCATTCATTATAATAATTTTCAGTGCAAGATGGAAATATTTCCAGAACCAACGATATTTCAACATTATTTTTATTTTTTTTTGTAGCTAAGGCACTGATCCAGACTCTGTTGATAAAACTCTTCAGGCAGAATTTTCAAAAACATTATATAAAATGAAAGTGAAATTCTCTCCCCTCCCTGATCTATCTATACTTAAAATTTATGCCACAGGCAACAAATTATTTCTGAAGTTTCCTTCTGACACAGGCACACAGTTTTTGTGCAGACAAATCTACATATCTAGATCACAGAGTCATGGTGAGATTGTGAATGGCTCTGCTGCATCTGCAATTCTAAAGATAAAGTCAATACCGCAATCACAACACCATATTTATAAAAGAAGTTAGAGTCCATGAAAAAATATGAGCTAGCACTTTATGTAATCCAATGAATCATTTAAATCTCAAAGATAAGCATTTTTATACACCAGATTAGCACTTCTGCTATACAGTAATGGAAAAATTATTTCTTCCAATTCAAATATTCCAACATCGATAAATAAAATAAAAAAATCAGGTGTTCCCTTAATTATCTATTTTGCTTCCATAACGATACTTCATTGTACTAATCCTCAGATAAGGATGATAAAACACTCACCTCTACAGATAAGCTGATTTCATTTGCAAGTTTGTTGGCTTCATTAAGGGCATCATTCCCTTCCTGCAGGCTCTTCTCAACATCTTGTTTGCTGTCTTCTACAGCCTGCTTCTTTTTCTGTAGGATATGTTCACACAAAGAAAAATATGAGTTGTTTACTAGAACGGGGATGTCAGTTCAAATATCAACATCCTTATACAAAACTGCATTCTGTCACCGTGCCACGATGCCATGTATGGAATTCTCTGAGCTTCCAGAGCAAAGACAGTGACAACAATAAAGCACATATAATGCAAGACATCTTTTCCTTCTCATCCCATCCACAGCTTTGTATATCCCTTCCACACGATAGGTTTTTTTTTTGTTGCAGAGGAAACTGACTGTAGTACTATTTCAAAATGAATCAGAAAGAAGTTAGAAATCCTGATCTTTAACCAGATGTGGAAGTTCCTCAGTTTGACAATTACCTTCTCTGGCTATGAAGACAAAATTTACCAAAATATTTTGCTGCTTTCCTATTTTGTCCACTGGTGTTTCATAACTACTGAATGTAAAATAAAAGATGATGGTTTGGAGCAACCTTAGGATTATGGATTTTCCAACTAGTGAAAATATTGCATATTATGTAGCAAGGATGAACTTCTGAATATGGAACTGGCAATTTCCTGTGCAAGATCCATTGAGTTTGATAGGATACATGGCATTCTAGCATTAAGAGTACTGAGATGCCTTCTTGGACAAAACAGGGTCAAAATAACACAAAAAAACCCCTCCTTAAAACAACCAAGTGCGCAGGACTGCTGAAAAGGATACCTTCAGGCACTCTGATACTGTGATGCAGTGAATATTTTAAAAACTGAGATGGCAGGTAATTTCTCCAATGTTTATCCATCCACCTTTGGGAAGAAAATGCACAGAACAGAGATCATCTAACTTCTTTACAGCACTGCATTTTCTTAATTCAATCAAGCCCACAAATCTGCTGAGAACTGAGGTCTCAGAACTCTAACCTCATCATAGTACACGAGGTAAAAGCTCATCGAGATACACATGGAGTCGAAACATTTATCTTCATTAGGTTGACTCTGCTCTTTATGTCTTGGTTAAATGCTTGTTAATGTACGGTATAATATGCTCTTCAAGTTCCTGCAATTTAAATTAAATCACAAGCAGACTCCTCTGCTATGAGCGAGATAATTTATAACAGCTACTAAATACACAGAATAGAGTTTGATTTATTACTCTGTAATATCCACATACCCCCTTCAGTCTTCTTCCCAGGGGTGAAGAGGGAGATGAAAGTGTAAGTTTTCTAGGAGCAAATATATGACAGCGAAGATTTTAACTGAACTACTTAAATCTTGAGCACAGGCTTTGAATTTTACATGACTATTTATACTGGGATGAATTTAATCTCCTCCAGAATAATAAATCCAATCTACCCTTTGCTGAGTGTTTAAAAGCAGATGATATTATTTTGATAAAGCTGTGGAGTAATTCTGTTTTAAAAAGTCAATGCATTTCCCCATTCTGAGGAACACGTTTCCTTTTAATTACATAAGACATACTGTTATTTTAATAATATTTTTTGTTTTGCTTATATTTTTGTTTCAAGATTTAACCATGCAAAGTTTCAAACTTTGATCAGACTTGCAATTAATCAAGGACACAACTTGTCGGCACTTACCTCTACCATGGTCATATTTTTTTGGTTGACTGCAGATAAACGATCAGCCTCCCTAATTTTACTCATAGCTTCTCTTAGCAGATCTCGAGCATCATCAACTTTGGTGTGGTAGTTTGCTAGCTTGTCCCGGACCTCTTTTTTGAGGTCCTCATTTTTCTCACTGGGCTCACCAAATAATTTCTTCACCTTGTCCAAAAGATCTTCTGCATTCCTGCAATACATCACCACCCTTGAAGGCACTGAGTTCATATTCCCTACATGGAATAATCTGAATATTCTTAATAATTCATGCAAGTGAAATAGACTTCTAAATTAAAATTCAAACTAGTTTTCAAGAGAAAACAAGCTTAATACAGTGAAACAACAGTTGTACTTAAGCTCTTTGAGGTTTTTAAATGTCACTAAGATTTTATTTATGAAGAAGAACATATTCAAATATTCTCCAGAGAAGATTGTGGGGTTTGGGTTTTTTTGGCTTTGTTTGTTTGTTTGTTTTTTGTTAAAAACATTCTTGAGATCTGACTAGTAAAGTGAGCTCTTCTGAAACATTTCAACTTGTCAAAAATATTTCCTTCATTGACTTTAATATGACATGTGACACAAAGTGGTTTCCTACCTTGAACTGAGGGGGATATGTAGATATGCCTGATTGGAAGCTGTCTTGTAGGATACAAACTGCTTTAGGCAAAGATCACAGATACTTTCCTGTGAAATAAACAGCCCACAGGATCCTTCGATTTATGACTTCCAGTAGCCAAAGAATTTTGCTTATCTAGAATAAATTCTGGGATATTTTTAATGGACTTCAGCAACACTGAAAGTTCACAAGTGCCTGTTTTTGGCAGGGGATACAATATTTCTTGATCATCAGAGAATTGCTACACTCGGTTTTAAAGGACTGGAGTACTGGAGTCTTTATGCCCTGCCATTTCTCTGCCTCATGATACCAGGCCATTGAATCAGTTTCATATAATGCAACATCATTGTGTTCATGCAATGATATAACAAGGATAGAAAAGGAAAAAAAAAAAAAAAAAAGACAAAAAGAGAGGCACTTCCAAAATGATGTTTTAGAAAAAAAGAGAAATCCTAAGCAAACAGGAATCTGTAGGATAGATAATACCTACAGAAGAAATCTATTGCATTTCCACCTAGAACAGATTAAGTTTTTCTTCCTGTTTCATTAGGGCAATGTGTCTGAAGAAGTTGTGTGGAAAATAAGAACTGTATTTTCTGAAAAACATTACAGTTTGGCCTGCCTATAGTCAGTTCCATTAGAAACCTTCTAAAAATAAAACACAAATAAATACACACACAAAAAAAATGAGAGGTGGAAAAGATACGCTGCCACTGGGCATAATTTAGATCAAGGATCTGAACTGGGGCCAAGGAAAGTCAAATTGTTACCTTAGCTTTGGGACTTTCTGAAATTGATTTTTTTTCCCCCCATCTGCCCTGCCTTTGGTTTTGATGAAAAAAAATTATTCACGTTGTGAATTTGCAACTTCTGAGGACAAAAAATCTAATCAAAAATTAAATCCCAGTACTGACATTGTGTCACAGAAGTGTAGAATGGAATTCAGAATTTCTCCCATACCTCCTCCATTGTTCTTTGTGCAAACAGCTGCTGTCTTACACTTCTGGCAAATTTTGACACCCTTATGACTCTGCATACTGGAGGAACAGTGCTAGACAGATGGATTTCCTTTTTATGCCCTTGCCTCATAGCACAGACCAATGAAAACTACCATTCTGTCCAGCCTCAAAACTCCTCACTGGTGCTCTAAAGAGAACACTTCCATATTGACCTGTTGTGCATTTTCCCCTCTGCTCTTTCTAATGCATCTGGCAATGAATCTGCTCCATCTAATCCCTTGCTTTATGTACCAGAACTTCTGTGTGATTGGACCCCACCACATTTCTTGAAATACTCTCTCATACATTTAAGCTGTGCTACTTTCACTGGATACCTTCCTAGAAAAAGAACAAAACTATAGAAAATGCTTGAAGTGTTAGAAGAAACAATCACAGGTCTGGCCTAGCACCTGGAATACTTTATGGTCTGGATTCTTGAAATGAGTACAAAGGAACAAAAGAAAGATTAGAAACTGATGACAAAACTAAAAAAATAAACTGTATATATATTAGTCTAAATCTGTTTGAATTGTCCTATCTGGAGAAGAAATGAGAACTATAACATAATGAGTAGCATGGATAAGGTGATCAACTGTCCAATGTCTCTCCAAATACAAAAATGAAAATATCAGGAAGCAATGTCAAAACACAGGAGGCATCTCTTCCAACACTGTGTGGCTGAGTTATGCAGTTCATTCTTACAGGAAACTCGAGCATAGAAGTTCATAGTGGCTCAAAAGCTATCAGACAAATTTATGGAAGAAAAAGTCAGACAAAAATAAAGCTATTCAGTATACTAAATACAAAGATAGAATGGTGGTGTCCAAGAAAATGTGTAGGAATGTTACAAAATATTGAAAGATTTATTTCATAAGTATGAAAATCAGGGCAGTTAAGGGCAGAAACTGGTGCATTTTTAACATGCTTTTTTTTTAGAAATTATTGACTGATGTACCATTTCAGTACACTAAATCAATCAGATTACAGACTTGATTTGAAAAGTTTGAAGGAAAACAAATGAGGGAAAAGCTGCACATGTAAGAGAAGTTTTGCCACCTATGAAAGCAAGAAGACTATTTCATTTGTTTTCTTCATTTAACTTCTGAGAATTCATGGAAAATACAGGAGAGATAAGAAGAATCCACTGATTCTTGTCATTCAGTTCTTGGACAAAATCCTAAAACTAGGATACAATCACTGCCAAGAGACATCTCACCGAAGAGTAAACATTACTACTTCAAAATGATCATGAGACTTGCAGAGCTATTCAAAAGTAAATATTTCTAAATGAGCCTGTAAGGATACACATGAGCATAATGATCCACACACATGGGTGCACACACACACAGTTTTAAGAACGATTAATTTTTTTTCATTGTTTTTCCTTGTAGAACATATCCTATCCACTATCTTGCTACATTATTTAAGTAGTTTTAAGACATTTTTCTTAGAGACAGTACTTTATAAAATGAGTTTCAGAAAACATTATCTAGGGACCTTTCCTACCTGCCCTGTAATCCATGGTGACTAATTTTCCTTCTATTGAGTTCACTGCCAAAATTTCTTGGATCAAAACGACTGCCTGTAAAGAGGTAATCCTATTCTTAAAACAAACATACAACTTTGATTGAAATCAGTGAGCATATTCACGTATTTCTTCGTATAAAAATTATTCCTTTATCAAGAAATGAAAATACTTACTTTGCACATTTCAGGAAGAATGGTAAAAGAGGAAGAGAAGTTCTTGCCCTCAAAAAAGCCAGACTATTTCCTACTCCAGTTATTTGGCTAGAGTAGGAAATTATTTCATGCTAGTCTGACAGCTTCATGTTGGCTGTAGCATTCGAAGACTAAGAACACCGTGTTTGAAAGGCCTCCCCTGAGTCTGCCCTAAAATTGCAGGCAGCACTTTCAAGGGTTTGGCTAATTTTTTCTCATCCCTACTTTTTTCCTGGTTTATTTCTGTGTGCGAGTGGAGAAGAGATAGAAGCAGCTCATTGGAATCAGACAAAAAAGCAATAAAACTTTGCTGAAAAATAAGTTTGTAATACCTCCTTTCTCAAGAGAACAGAAAGTGGGACCATCAGAATTATGGGAAGAAATACTGTACTGGCAGGATTTTCAGAAAATGATCTGGTTTATAAAGTGTAAGATAGGCAGTGAAAATCTGATTCTATACCGCTTGGAATTCTTAGCTAATCTTGTATTCCATTTACTTCTCCGTACAGTATGCACGCACCTGATAACTGACATTTTCAGGCCCTCTATCCCAGATAGTTTTCTGAACCATCACAACTTCAATGGACCACACAGCTGATCAGCTGGATTACCTGACAGTTGTTTGCTCTGGTGAAGTGCTAAGCAAAGTCTAGCTCTAGGAATATGCCTGCTCTGACTGACACAGCAGTAACAGATGTCCAGAATTTTAAATTCAAGAAAAGTATTCTTCTGCATCAGGTAAGTTTTCAGCATTTTGCAAAATAGTTTATAAAGAGCTGCCAATTTAATTATATATACATACATAGTTTTTATTCTTACAGCTAAATAATCAAACCCTGGCTTTTCAAATTGAGAAAAATTGCTTAGAATTTCAATTAGAAATGGCCGGTACCTGTGGAGCAGAGCAATAATTTTCTATGGATTGCTTTCCACATATGTAAGCATTTCCAAAAATGCAAATGCTACATTAACAGATATGAAGTACTAGACTTCACTTTCCTTCACATTTCTGCAAGCCTCAGCTTGAAAACTTAGTTGGAAAAGATGAGAGTCACATTTACAAGAGTCAGATATTGTCACCAGGAGGTTGAAGACTGAGGTCTCTTACTCACTTTAACTCATCTTGAGCTATTCTTTCTTGCATATTCAGCTCTCTACTTCTCATCTCTGTGATCATTCTGTTAGCCTCACTCTGCAGTTCTGGAAGACTCTTCTCCAAGGTCTCGTCTTGGATTCCGAGTGTCTTGTTCAGTTTTATAGCATCTTCATTTGCAGCTGCAGGGGGCCAAAAATATTTATATAGGGCATTAGTAAATAAAAACAACAGAGCAGCTTTAAGCATCTGCCCACTAACAATATCAGCAAGTGGAATGCAACTTGCACTGGTTATTCTTCCTGTCAAAGGATGGTTAATCCAATGATCAGTAACAAATGAGAAAATGTTATATTTTTTATCAAACTTTTTATTGTAACTCACTTTTAAGCACAATAATTAAAGTGAATAAGTCTTTATATCCATATAAGAAAAATATTGCTCCCTTCCTCCTCTTGAAAGAAAGAAAAGAATTTGCACTCAACCTTTGAAATAGCAAAAGATAATCTGGTATATTTCTCACAGAATTAAGGAGCAGGCAGTACAAGCAATGAAAATTAGATTTAAATTACTTTTGGAGAACTCAAGATATGTAATTTTTAGCATTCAGACTTAACAGTGCTAGGAAGAATAAATGATTGGGAAATTTTGGAAAAAGGAGCGAGGAGTGAAAGACACCCAAAGATGTCTAAACCTGCTCATGTGTTTAGAAGCAGATACTCAGAAATGGAAAATGAGAGTATGAGGGCTGGAATATATGATGGTACATGGTAAATGTATTACGTGTTTGAAACAGTTGAATTATTCCTAACCAATAAAGCTGTACATATGATATATTCAAGGAGTGACTAAAATCTTTCTGCCATGGCACAATACAACATATTACACAATACACTTTTAGAAGCAACTAGGTCATTTACGACAATCAGTTCCATCTTCAATTTTAACAAGTACTGGTGCATTTCCACAGGGCTCCCAAGTAACTAATTTCTCCAAAATAGAACAGCTGCTGGTTGCATGGGTACTTCTGAATATTTTAAATTAAATCTTTAATTGAAGAAACGAAAATCTGTGTTCCAAAATTCAAATAAATGACTACTGTCATCTACACATTGTGTAGGTTTAGAGTAAATTATGAAGAAAATTCTAATCCAATGATATTTTTGATTTGCTTGTGAGAACTTAGATTTGGGTGTTTATTCAAGAGTAGCTATGTGTGGGGCAGTGAGGACTGGAAAAAGAGTACACTTGCTTAAATGGACCATGGATCACTACTGTGTATTATGTATCATTACTAAGTTACCTCAGGCCAGGAATAGGCATATATTAATTTTTTTTTTAAGTCTGGAATAAATAAATAGTAATTTAACCTCTTTGAATAATTACCTTAAAAGAAAAAAATGAATATGTTACCTCAGCTTTTATTAGGTTCAGGAAAATTTATACCTAGCTTTATCTTTCTCTTCCATCCTCCTCATAACAATCTTCACTTTCTAGTCTTAGTATATTGCAAACTATCAGAGTCCAGTGGTGGTAAAATATTTGAATGCTCTGACATAGATGAACATAAGGAAATGAAAGCAGGGACAATTCCACAGTTAAGTGGGAAATCAAGTTACACGTGCTCAGAAGTTCAGAAAGTCAGCAATCAGTTCAGTAGAAATAGATCAATGGTCAGAGTACGGTCATTACAATAAATCATTACAAACCTTTCACTTGTAATAAGGAGTTTTTATGGCTTGAAGAATTCCTTGATTGTCTGATGTTTATGGAGGCATCTGTCAGATCTACAATCATGTACTTCTGAGTGCTGCCATTCTCAAGTATTAACTTCAGTCAATGGAAAGAAATAGGTCCTTTCATGCTATTTCATCCTCAAGTTGTTGCCTACTGGCAACAAGTACTAGGGAGCTTAGGGTCCTGCATTCCTAGAGATTCAAAGTTCTGTAACTTTCAGAAGTCTGTAATCTAGGGATGGGAAACAAAGAATGGGCATAAACGATACCTACAAAAGGGCTGGTCATCTCAACCAGAACATCATGAGTAGAGATCATGCCCCAATCCCTGGAGACATTCAAGGTCAGGCTGGACGGGGCCTCTGAGCAACCTGATCTAGGTGAAGGTGTCCCTGCTCACTGCACGGGGGCTGGACCAGAAGATCTTTAAAGGTCCCTTCCAACCCAAATAATTCTATGATTCTATGACACAAAGTCTTTAAGGAACAACCTAAAAATGTCTCATAAGTCAGAAAAAGCAGCGTTAAGGAAGGTATAGGGCAGTTAAAATGCAGTTAAAATACCATCAAATTATAAATCACTTAGAATGGCTCCAACATAAGGTGAAAGTCTTTTCTCAGTTTTTGAAAGGTGGTGATCTTGAACAGGAAGACAATTGAGGATGGCAATCAGAAATAAGGATATAGAAATTATCGCCATCAGAGGAAGAACGTTTTGAAGAACTCAAGCTGGAGCGACCAGAGAACTGCCATACTAAAAACTTGAAAGATCTGGTGCATGACATTGTAAATCCAGGAAGACGACCATTTGACTGAGAACAAGCAAATGTAGTGCCTGTTTTGAAGAAATGGGAATTCCACTAATGCCTGAGAACTTGCTTTGAAAGTAAGTGGAAAACAGGATGTGGAATAAATGAATGTGACTTTATTTATTTTTTTTTTTTCCAAAGGCAGTACCTGTCAGACTAAATGGTTTAATAGGAAATCCAGATGAATATTTTCATTAATGATCCTGAGGGGGGAAGGCAGGGAAAGAAGTCTACTGAGAAAATATGCTTATGAGGAAAAGTTGTAAGAAAGACTTAGGATTGGAATGCTATCCAGAAAGAACTGGGTGACCTTCAAAACTGAAGTAACTGGACCAGAACGAGATTCAATAGTAGAAAAAAGTTAGGTTGTGAACTAAAACAACAGAAATTTCAGCTACAAACTATGGCTTTGCCAGTTAGATATAAGGTATGAATGAGAAGAGTATAGCTATATTATGAATCTTCAATGGCACCCAGCTGTGAAAAAAAGAAATGCTATCCTAGAACGTATTAGGGTGATCAACATAGGCAGGTTTTACTCCTACTGAAGCAACCTCATTTCAATGCTTGCTCAGGAAAGATGAAGCTAATTTTGAACAGAGGAAGGGAAATTATATGAAAGTGAGCAGATTTGAAAAAATACGCTTTAAGGTGTTTTAGTCTAGAAAAAAAAAAGGAGCTGAAAGGGAATATGATTTCTCTCGACAAACACAGTTGCGGGTGGGGCAACAAGGAGAAGCACTAGGGAGAGGAAAAAACTATTTGAACTAAAGAACAAGGTTGGCAAAAAAACCATGTTGATAAACTAAACGAGTATTTTTAGCTAGAAATATGAAGGTTTGTAGTTATGCAAAGTTCTGAAACTGCCTCCTGTTTGTGGGAACTACTTTGAAGACAAGTGTTAGAAAGTTTATGACAGCAGGGGAGTGGATGCAGCAACCCAGGAGATCTCTTTAGTCCTCTGCACCTATATTTCATCTATTCTTAAGATGTTAACTTGGCCACTAGGCAAACACATTGATTTTAAACTGCTGTCTACTTCTAAGATACCACATAAATTTATTTCACCCCCTTAATGTCTGCTAACTCTGTACTATCTGTTGTCAATCCTGCTTGAGGAAACTTTTGTTTCAGTTACAAACACTGAGCAAAACTTTGTGAAGCACAAAATTGGTTTAACCCTTGCAATCTCAAGTTCATTTGAAATACAAAGAACATGGACTTCTGTTTAAAAAACTTCTCAGTAACTTGCTTACTTTTTCTTGTTGCTTTTCCCACATTTGTCAAAGTTGCACATCCTAAAAATATCCTAAATTGCTGTGCAGTTCAGCTACAGGTCATGTACTGTGATGTGTTACATGAAAGGCAATATAAAATGCATTTTATAGCACCTAGACAAAAGTGGAAGCTTTCTTTTTCAATGAAACAGACCTTCAGAAGTATGACTACTGAAGTCAGTACTGTAGTGGGAGTTTTGAGGAAGAATGAACAGATTAGTATTTTTCAAGTAAAGAACTTGCCTGTGATAATCAATTATTTTCATATTTTTCAGCCATGATCTTATTAAATATCTTCATGCAATAGATAGAATTTGCTTCTCAAAGCTATCTACAATACTTTTGCTCATAAATCTTTACTGTATTTCTAACTGCAGTGAACAGGCTTGTGGAAGAGAGAGAGTTGGCTCCATGACACTACTTAGGCAGGGTTAGGAGTCACTTGCAAATTCCAAGCAGCAGATGTTCATTAACACCAGGTAGTAATGTATTTCTGAAGTAATTTTGAGGAATGATGATGAAGTGTTAACATACCAAGTGTTAAAATTACATCACTCTTTTTTGCCAATACATGTTTTTAACTCCTTTGAAAATAAACAAAAGCTAAGCCCTGTTAGTTACTTCATCATAATAGCTTTTCTTCAAATAACTGCAAAAATCCTGAAGAAACATACTCAATATTCTGCTAGTCTGCATTCATAATTACCAACGCACTGTTGCATCTGTAGATTGCAAAAGGTCTGAAGATAGTTGACAGTAGTTTCTTTATTCAACATTTAAAGCACATAACATTTCTCAGTGAATAAGCTCTTCCTCCCTCCCTCAGACTCTCTTCCCCACCATCCTCCAATTTTCTTGAGAAACAACTGGCATATTTTTCTTTTTCCAATACCTTCAGCAGCTTGGAGAATGCCTTTGACGAACTGTCCAAGAGATTTCGCTCTGTCATTAGTCCTCTCAGCATCCTGCCTCGTTTGCTCACCATCTGCTGTCACCTTGGTAGCCTAGCGATACAAATTCAGGAAAAGTATAATTAATAAATAGGACAAGGCTGCACTATGCGATATTCCTACTGGCTGAATCTATATACAAAACTTTCCTCAGGCAAAAGGCAATCAATGAATTATTGATCAGATGCATGGGAAATGACATGCTCTGTTCAAGTACACAATTAAATTTTACTACCTTTTCCTTTAAATGGAAATTGGAAGGCTTTATTTTAGGTTCTTAGAAACCCTAGTTGTATGCAACAGCACACAAAGGGAGACAGGATTAAATTATTTACTGAATTTGCTTAAAGAAACCCTGTTTGGAACCTCTTAATAGATTCTTCAGGGAATACTTTCCATAGTTTCACAATTGTGCACTTTTCGACTGACAAAGTGCAGCAGATATCATGACCTCTTTGCTTCCTCCCTGGAGGCATTCTCAAAGAGACAGTTCATGCCAACAAGCAAGAAGAATTTTAAATCAATACATTAATTAAATCAAGAAAGATAAGGGGAAAAGTTGTTTTTTTCAGCTCGAATGCTTGAAGTTGTTTGTTTATAACATCTTGGGGTGCTTGGTAACATTTTAGCTTTGTGTAACTAAATGCTTTATAATTTTATTGAATCAGAGCAACATCAATATCAAGACATATATCTGCTGCAGATCTGAAAAACATGCTGAGGCTTGGAATAATCTTAAGACATTCTGCTTAGCTCTCAAGGTCCCTATATTCAAAATGGACCCATTTTTATTACAAAGAAGTTGACCATTTCAAGCAACAAAGCTTGTCAAACTGTATTGTAAAGCAAAAAAAAAAAAAAAAAAAACCACCCAGGTTTTCCTTCTTTGTAGACTGCATTCCAAAGAAATGTCTTGAAGCAGAGCATCATGATCTTTCCAGTCTCTGAGAAATGGCTAGAAGGTCAATAATTCAAAATGAGCTTAGGTTTTTTCTGTCTGGAGCTGTACAAACTGTATTCTCAGTACAAAAAAAAAACCCCATACATTTCAATAACAGTAAGAGAAATAGTATCACTTTAGCACATTTATTTTTGCCTGATTAGCTTCTAGATGGAAGCCCTCAAAATACATTAGGACAGCTGAGTTTCTGAAATGAAATCCCTGGCATTATCATACTGCTTACAGTCTTTGTCTAGTTCAGAGTAGTTACTCTGAAACTAATTTATATGAAAATATTTCAAGTAAATAGAATTATGCAGAAGGAATTAAGAACCCATACTGACTGAGGGGAGTCTGTTCTATTTCATCCTTATATCAGTAGAAGAATATGGCTTTTCACATTTATACAGCTTTAATCATGCTATTGGTTACTTCCTCTAAGATTTACAAAACCCCTTTACTTGCATGGATACAGAACCAAAATACTGCCACAGTGAGCTGTAAGATAGTTTTTTATTTTTTCTTAGTTTTGATTACTTTTTCCACATTCATGTTAATTCCAATTGGTCACTTTAACTTCTCAATAGTTATGACTGAATGGCATGTACTACATTGCTGTGCACATTAACCCGTCACTGAACAGGTTTCATCTCCTCTTGGTGACAATTCTCTTTAGTACTTAAATCCCATTCAGCTCTGCGAAAGGCTTTCTGTATTTTGCCATAATTTGCTTTGCTGAAAAATAACCTTTCACTTAATTATCTGGTCTAGCTTTAACTCCATAAACCTAATTAAATGGCAAACATCCTTCACCCTGTACCTAGCGATTCCATGGCTAACTAAATGTTGCCATTTGTTAATAAAGTCCTACTAATTTTCTATTTTTTTTTTTTTTTACTAGTTTGCTACAGTTCAACATTTATATAAGGTCAGTCTTCAGCATCTCCTGACAGTTTAAACAGGCACAACAAACTCTTCCTAGGGGAGTAATAAGGGTCAAGCAGACTGGACCCAGAGCAAATTCCAAACCCAGAGTTTGGAATGAATCTTCAAAAAATGTGGACACAAATAATACCTTTTGACGTGAAGGAGATCCCTACCATGAAAATTTAGTAAAGAAAGTATCTGAGATCAGTGAACCTGCTTTGGTGATGTTCACAGCTTGTACTTAGTGATGAAAAGGCTTTCCATGGAAAGCCTTGTCCCAGTCTGAAGACTATCAGCCATTTAGCAACTTAGATTACACAGACGTTTTTGTTTTGGTTTTATTTGTGTGTTTAGTCCAAGATCTTAATCAAGAAACTCCTCTGGATGGCATCTGGAGGGGAGTTCGACAGGAACTTCTCCAGCTAGTGAGCTGCAGACCACAGAAGGAGGAGTAAACATAGACCTCAGTGATGGAAGTTCTTGGCTCTCCCTCCAAATGCTTCCAACTATTGCAAACTAAGTTGCTTATGCTACTTCTTCCAGAAACTTTCAAGCTTGAGAAATTCAGTGGTACAGGAAGAAATGAAAAAAGTCAAAAGAAGCATTTCAATTAAGAGGAGTGATTCTGATCTCTGTTTTTCTTGAAGGCTCTGAAAGTACCTGATTAGAAGGGAAGAGAGTTTGAAAAAAGTAGTGTACTGAAAGGAAGTGAAGAGTCTGAGGTACGCCTCTGGTGGGCGATGTGCGACTGTGCATGCAAATATCAGTAACATAATTAGAGAAAGACAGACATGAGAATCTTCTGGATGGCAGAGTGAACGAAGCAGAGAATATGATGGAAAAAAATGAAAAAGGAGTGCTGCACTGATGTAAGAGATCATGGGTTGAAAAGAGACCACAAGGAAGCAAAACCCCCAAAGGTTTTGTAGTGACTAAATACTGTTGTCTTCTACATTTCATCTTAAACCAGATATGGTTTGGGTTTTTTTTTCCCATGGAAATAGACTCCTTACTAATCCTTATCAACTTTTTTCTTCATCACTACTGTGTTCATTTTCAAAATTTAGTGAGTTTGCAAATCAGATGCAGGGAAGAACTTTGCTACCTATGGTTGTACCATGTGCTTCAAGTGTTAGTCATTATGTGGTTATCAGCTATATCTTCACTTGGAAATGAGACTTGAACACACTATATCAAGACTCACTCTTCTTTTTGGGACATTACTCCTATTTACAAGCATAGAAAGAGAGGGTAGGACTTGCCTCCAGTTGCCAGTCTCCAAATTAAAAAACCCAACTGCAATCTACTTAAGAACTCTGTAAGGGTAACTGGAAATCATAAGGCTACTTACTCATTGCAACAATGGAAAATTACAGAAAGGGAAGTGGTGATAATCTGACCACCACACTAAATCCTCTAAGATCACACCTTCAGTATTTTTCCTTCCAAGACTAGTCTACAGAAGGTCAGAATTTGCAACATTATCTTAGGTCATCTCCATGGGGGATGAAAATGTATTTAATTTTTTTATAATGGTGGTGGTGGGCAATTGGAAAAGGATACTAAAAAGAGCAACTATGCAAAGGAAACAAAAATTGCCTTAGCCTGAGACTGAGAAAACTTAATACAAGAAATACCTTCCCTGCTTGTAAGGCTGTCATGAGTTAAAAATCCATCTAGACTTAAAACTACCATAGCTGTTTCTGGCAGAAAAATAAAAGATCAAACAGAAGTGAAAAAAAAAAAAGTTTTCTTTACACTCAAAATGAGAGTACATACAGATGGATACCTGTGTATGCCTGTGTGCGGGGGGGGGGGGGTGTGGG